>BLKR01004135.1:0-118459 GCA_011170035.1 Teleogryllus occipitalis
ACGGACAGACGGACAGACGGACAGACGTTTTGCTGTCACTCGATTTTTCGGTATCAAGAATTCCGGCTACACCACGTGCTAGAGGATTTTTTCCTATATTTAGCAAATTTACCACTACTCCGAAGCGAGAAAGTAAAAACGATTAATCTTTCACATTGAAATTGAATACATTACACAAAAAGAGTCCAATGGTTTCAAATGTTGCATGCTATGCGCCATTATTCTGTAGCCAGTTTTGAGTTCAAAACCAATTTATTATACCATTTCTCAACTACAGACAGAAGCAAAGTTTTAAATGAAATTCCGCAAATCTCAATAACATATTCTTTCGGAATTTTAGTTAATGCATGAAACTTAAGAAAACTTTAAATTGACTTGGAAAGAGAAATGAATGAATCTGAATGAATTGGCGAAATGAAGTTCTGTGGCAAGGAACCAAAGGGCAAAGAAGTGCAGACACGAATTTTGAAAGGATTCAGTGTAGTGGTAGGAAGAAACCAAAACCAAAAGGAGCTCGTTGAAAAACTGTTGCCGATTCATTTCGTATGTAAAGTTGAAATATCCGTATTTTTGTCGTAAGCTAATTTGAAAATTCAATCTATTGCATTCAGCGCCTTTGCTTTATAGAGGGGCGAATTAGAAAATCATCTAGTTTTATGAATAAGTCTCAGATTTTTCAGATGTATTATAACGAGCCCAATAAGCTATTTGCAGAATGTGCATCTGTGGTTAGTGTGATTTCGTCCAGATTTATTGCAAAGAGTTGAGACTTGCCTGCTCTGCTTGCTCGGTTTTGGTAACAAGGGTGAGGTTAATCCCTCACAAGTTAGTTTGCAAACACAGCAAATCCATACCTTCTTCTGCACAGATAGCAGTCCTTGAATTTTCATCGAGCCTGAATTTTTATTTTATCTGAAATGCAACAATATCGAAAGAATCAAAGAGGACATTGTTAAGATCAATGACAATTTTGAGAATGATTAACAATCTTAAGTTAATAACATAAATAGAAACCAGAATAGAAAATAGTGATTGAAAGCAATTTTAATCTAAATTTGATAACCATTGTATTAAAGTGTTATTAGCTGTTTTAATTTAACGAATTGCCTTAGCAAATCATTGAATCATGAACGTAAAATACTAAACCTGACTTGGACTGATTCTATAAGATAATAATGGAAAGAATACTATTATGTGCAATGAACATGAATATCAATAAGCCGTCACCACCTTGAGTTCTTTCCAATATGCCTAGATGAAACCAGGATGCTTGAAGCCTTGATGCAATGAGCGCACATTCCCCCAATTGCCAAATCGAGCCTGATCTTACGGCAAGAAGTCTCAAAGCCATCAGATTAATGGAAAAAGGTAAATGATTTTACAATCCGCCCAGTTTTTTGCTAAAAAACGCTCTTTGCAATTAACAGAAATGTTTAATTAGTCTACACTTCTACTTATGCGGCAAATTTAGTGCTTCCGTCAAAATTATATTTGTTTGGCTGAACATAATACCTACGTAATTAATCACAGTCGTCAGATCCAATTCCATCATGAAAGGGAATGACATATGAAATGTGATGTCTATCAATTTTCGAAACCTATTAGAAACAAAATGCACTTTTTTTTTTTTTTTTTTCAAAAATACTGAACAAGCGGAGGACTTTGATGCATCAGTAAGATATATGATAAGTTTTATAATGCATTATGAAAATACTGAAATACATTTCGAGGAGTAACTCAAGAATCCAAAACGTTAGTCAGGCCATACAATGCATAATTTTTAATAATCTGAATCCCATTCAATAGTTATTGTTAAGAAGAGATCTTCCGATTTCTCTAGAAAAGGTATAAGAAACAACTCATTAATCACAGTTCTCAACAAATGAAGAAAAATTGTGTCCGTCATGGAGTCCTTCTAGCCAAATTCTCGAATAATAAACGAGGCTCTCAGCAGCATCCTCTTGATCACTGTTGACGAATGAAAAATAATTGAGGAACGGAGGCGAAAAAGCCTGAGTCAGAGAAGAAATGAGATGAAGACAGGAGAAGAATGCAAGTTAGGATAAGTTCAGAAGTGAATATCAATAATTAGATTAGAATTTAGAAGTGAATAACAACAATTAGTTCGTACAAACATAAGTTGAAAAGTGAATATCAATAATTATATTAGAAATCAATTAATTAGATTAGAGAAAATAATTACAGCGAGTATACAAAATAGAAGGGGAGAGCAGAACAGAAGTTAGAAAGGAGGGAGAAGCGCTGCGGGTTCAGAGAGTATTCACAACCATATTGTAAGAAATGCCACAGAGGAAAGATGATGCCGAAGGAAATAGGGTGCCAAGTCGAGAGATATCAAAAGAATGATTGATATTGCGTGGAACAAGAATATCTTCGCTCCTAATAATTCACCGAAATGTTATTACATGAAGGATCCCATAAAGAATGATTTCATAAAATCACCACCATCATCCTCGTAAACAACACGCTCTCACGCGGATCGCCTGCCAAAGTAACGAAGAAAACGTGATTACGCAGTTCAAGAAGAAGCATACGTTGAGCAGCGGGAAAAGAAACGGCGAAGCGCACACATAAAGTCTCTAGAGAAATCAGGAGCAGAATAGTGGGTGGTAAGATTAATCCTCCGAGCGATCCTGTGATTCCAGAAAGTAATAAAGAAAATGCGATGCAGAATGCAGGGGAGGCAAAAGAGCGATTGCGAGGGAGGAGGAGACGAAAGGCGAGCGAGCGTATACACAAAAGACGGTCCAAAGAGAAAGCAGGAGGAATGGATGGTGGAAGGGTGCGTTGCCGAAGACGCTGACGCCGTGATGGATGGCGCGCCTCGGCGGGCGGCGGGCGCCCATGACAGGGCTTCCCTGCGGCGCTCCACGCTGCGGCTCCCCCACGAGCGCCATTGACGGCCATTGTGTGGTGGCCGCCCCCGCCCCCGCCTTCGCCGCGCCGTCTTCTCCACCCACGATCCCCAACCGCCCCCGCCTCCACATCGCGCCTGACATCGCCCTCATCTCCTAGACCGCCCCCTCCCCGCCGTCGTCACCCCCACCGCCGTCTGCCCCGTCACCGATTCCGAACCAACCCCGCCCCCACTCCGCGGCTGACCCCGCCCTCATCCACTTGATCGGTCCCACCCGTCTTCGCCGTCGCCATCACCTCTGCCATCTCCTCCGTCTCCGATCTAAACCCGTACCCACCCCGCGTCCGACATCACTTTCATTCTCTAGATCGCCCACACATGCCCCCGCTTGTCACCACGTGCCTTCTCGTCCGTTTCCGATTCCGAACCAACCCCGCCCCCACACCGCAGCCGACACTGCCCTCATCCCCTTGATCGGCCCCTCCCACCTCCGCCGTCGCCATCACCTCTGCTATCTCCTCCGTCTCCGATCTAAACCCGTACCCACCCCGCGTCCGACATCACTATCATTCTCTAGATCGTGAATATTTTAGATAGATCTAGATAGTACCCACCTGTCCTTCGTCATAACCATTGCCATCTCCGTTTCCGATCACAAACTGACCCCGCACCCACACCGCGGCTGACATAGCCCTGATCCTCCAGACCGTCCCATCACGACCCCGACTTCGCCACCACCGTTATCTCCTCCGTCCCCTCCCCCACACCACAGTCGTCATCGCATTCGTCCCCTAGATGTCCATCACCTTCACCACCGCTACCGCCATCTCCTCTCACCCCATCCCGCCCTGCCCCTGCCTCAACACCGCATCCGACAACACCCTTTTCCCCTGGAATGCCCCTTGCGGGCTTGGGCTTGGACTCGTCCTCGGTTCTGCCTCTACCTCCGACCTACCACTTCCCCCTTCCCCGTTCTTTCTCCGCCTCCTCTCAGCATTTCCTCCGCCCCTCCCCGATCTGCGCTGCCTATTCCTCGTCTTTGCCCCACACCCACCCCGCTCCCAGCGTGCCACGCCCCTCCCCCGCTCGCGTCACAGCACTTCACCCGTCCATCGCCCCTGCGCCGGCAGCTCCGCGCCATGGCGACGCCTCAACGCTCAGACGCGACGCCGTCGCTGCGGAGGCCCACATTCCTCGCATACCACGCTCACGCCTTCATTTACGCCTGTGCCTCGGCTCGCATTTCTGTTTGCTTTATAACTCTTCTCGCATCGTTGAAAAATTAAAATATCAACGCACAGAAACGGATGGAAAACTACATTAATGAGAAGAGATTAATAAACGGTTATTATGGTGCTTTGCAAAGTGAAATACCATCATCTAAGAAATTTAGCTGAGAAAGAAATTCAAAAATTCTAATCACAAAGCGCTTCAATATTTTATGTGTATTAAGGTCCAAAACAATGTAAAATATTAATCCTAAATCTAAGCTGAAATTACATGAATGACACTACATAAAACACTACTGAGTAAATTTTAATATTTCATTTAGTAACATTTGACGTGGACAAGAATTGCAAGCGAACTTCAAACCATTTCCACTTTTACTACTACTTTCACGAAATAAGAAAAGCGTTTTCTTTATTCATGTGTCAGGATTTAATAACGAATTATTTTCTAATAAAGACAAAATGTTAACAATAGCAGTTCTTTGTAGGTTGTGTGTTATTTGCCAATACTTTGAGAACGTTAGAATTGTGTTCCGTTCTTTTTGTAGCATCAAAGAGCCTTTCATCTATTACAAGCTTTAAGTACATTACAAGAGTAATAGACGTCAACTTTCAAAACGTCAAGATAAATAATTCTACAGTTTTCGACAGTTATTTGTGACCGTTACAAGTTTCCAAAAGAATAATTGTGCGGAGGGAATTATTCCAAAAGAATGCTAAAGAACAATTACAAAAGTTTCCAGTCTCCTACAAAGTAGTTTTTGTAAGAATAGCTTCAGAACTTCCAAGTTTTCCTTTACGCTGCGTTTTACTAACGTGGCCAATTGCATTGCATGCAATTTAAGTCGAATAATGAACCACAATGCTTACACTTCAAGGGCTCACAATCTCCCATAAACAAATTCATGTTTTAGAAGCAAATAAAAGTACCGTGGTACCTCTTTCACCTAACAATTAGTCAAGCCACAATATGCACAAGTGTTCCTCTTTTAGCTTCTCTGTTTGAATGACGCGAACATTTGAAAGCAACCATCGTGAGAAACGAGAGTAAGAATTAAATTTACTTGTTAATTGTGAGAGCGGAAGAACTTAACGTGCAGGAACGCAAAACAGTAGCTTGCATTTCCCACACGTCATGAGCCAATGTACTACGTAGCTGTCGGAGAATGCCAGGCTTACACGTTCTTCCTGCCCAGTTACAGTTCTAGAGACTGTAAAAGAAAACATTTCGTCACTCCTCGAGCTGCAGGACGTCGGAATGAGTTGAAGGGCGGCGCTCATTGTCTGCTCCAGTAGCGTTCTCCAAAAGCTCTGGATAATAGTACATTACGAAACGATGCTATAATGATGGGTATTAATACACGAGTGTGATATTACGATTCGAGCGAGTATCGTGAACTTCACACGTGTGTGTGTTAATACCCATTACATCGAGTTTCATTGGTACTTTTTCTACGACTTTTATACGTTTTACATTGAATCGTTTCGTGGCAGTTGACATGCAGGTTTCAGGCAAGGTCACCTAGCGGACAGCTCCCTAACCCTACCCTCGCATGCTGCCGCAGGTGACTGTGGTTAGCAGTCCGCCTGCCAAGGAGTACTGCGCTAGTCAAATAGGATCAAAGTGAAATTACGATCTAATTTGTTATCCGAAAAATTATTAGTAATAAAAGAAATTAAAACTGTCACGTATAATATAATATCAAATGCAATTTTAACGTGCACAATTGTACGAAACATTAGTAGAAAGATTCTCAATGATTAATAAGTGCCAATATTTGGTTTGTAAACTTCTCTGTGATTGGTTAAGAACCTGTATTGTAATGAAATTGTATCGGAATGAGTATCATTATGCAACTGGTTGCAGCCATCAAATGACAGCATTATACAATGGTAGTAAAAAAACAATATAACTTCGATGATAGCAATAGTTATCATGATTCTTTGTGATTCATTCATAGCTCGAATGCAGCAGGGATGCCGTGTGCCTGGACTGTCATAACATTGACAAGATACACAGATGCTCGCGCGGGGTATGTAGATTTCCCAAGCAACATTACAAAGGGTTAACTTGCCAACCACTGTACTTACGTGAATGACACAAAGCAAAATGTACTTCTGACAGTTGAAGTAAAGAATACAATTGGATTGCACAACGCAACATACTGGTTTGTGTTAACACCGTCTATGAGAAGTAACAAGAAAAAGAAAAAAACAACCAAAACCGTTGACCATCCGAATACCCCGCTAGAGTGAAAGGTGGATGGCAGGATTTCCAGCTACTCGTATACGTCACTACAACACCAATATATTATATTCATAAACAGATTTTGGTAAATATGAAACCTGTCAATTCCAATTTCAGAAACATATAACTCACTGTTCACAATGAAGAGTTATAATATTGTTCCAGAATTTGAAAACTTTTCATTCCATTCATCTAGAAAAATAATAACGACAATATTTTTTAGGTTTTCGATTTCCCGTAACGGGCAATTTTTTAAAATCGTTGGTCCACTCAGACCTCGATGTACCGGCGTGTTTGATATACATCTAGACCCAGGTTATTCTTAATGTTTTTTGTAGTAAGCGTTGTTGTATCAAAATATATGATTTTCTGTTATTTCTAACGAAATGGATTATGAAAGACCGTATTGGAACCAATATTGTTTTATAAATTAGCAATTTATTTTTAAACGTAACCTTAATTGGTATCCACTTGGACAGTGGAGTGTCCATATTCAAACTGAACCGGACAGGTTTTTTTAAATTGTGTTTCTTTTAAATTAAATTTGACTAGAGGTCTGCAGCAAATACAACTGAACATCACTTGAAAGATACATTAAAAACAGGGACAACATAGAGCTAAACCATATCTCTTTAATTTTTGTCAGGCAAAGGAGAGATAAAGCTGTTATGTATCCAGATATGTCCCAGTTTGTGTAGATTCTCTTGCTGACTTCCAACTCCCTACTATGCATGCACTCATGTCTCTTCTTCCCCCTCCAATATTTCTTTATGCTGTTATATCTAAGAGTAACGAATTATCTCATACGCCTCCTACCTTTGTAACTTCCTCTTGCTTTTCCTTAATATTTTTTCACATCTCAACCTATCTCTATCCTATGGATAGAAATAGGACATGCTCTATTTTATATGTTTTTTATAAACTCTGAATTTTACCGTGTGCAAGCTAAATTTTATAAAACTTAGTTTTATGAAACATTTGATAATTTTTTCAGCATTATAATCTACCTTGTTTGTTACAAGAAATCGTTCGTAAAAGGATATCTTATAGCATAGATTACGACGCATTTGCCGTTTACGGCACAAATAACTGAATCATCACATCAGCCAATCGCAGCGAGAGAATCGAGAGCAGAAAAGCGAACAGTCGACCACCGTTATTTCGCACACATGTCAAATACTCCTGACGTCACAATAAAGTGGTTTCCAAAAATTAACTTCGATTTTAATATAAATTTATAACGCCGTTATTAAAAAATAACGATTGCAACTCGTTCGTAATGTTGCTTTATTACATTCGTACAAATTTGAAAACTTGCTCGAAACGCTGCTCGTTTTCAAAACATGAACTCATGCAATAAAGCTGATCATTATTAACATTATAAGATATAAAATGTACAGGAAGAGGTATTAGCGTGGAATAGAGGCACAAAAGTGGAATACCGCATAATATGGCTTCGTAAGTACTGCGATTTGGCAGAAAGCCCTCAAAACGGTGCACCGTCATGCATTTCGTCAATCCAACTTTGTTGTTGCAGAAGGCCGTGATTTACAAGCGATAGAAATTTTACATTTTGTGAGATTTATAAAACTTTTGCCGTTAAGCACAAAGTATTGTGCAATATAAAAATTACTATCTTTATGAATGTGGAATATATTTTAGTTTGGAGCTTAGTTTTTGAGTTTACAACTATGTATTTATTATCTGATTTCCACATGCACTCTGCCTATTTTGAGGTTCCGAGTGCCAAGATGGAGTGTTACAAATATGGAATACATCGGTATTCCGGAAAAGAATGAGAGCAATCAAGACGCAGAGCGACTGTTCTGCTCTGTAAAAGTTTTCATCAAACACTAAGGGTTACAATGGATTATGTGTGAAATGTGCGAGTTGTGGTCATGTGCAGGTTGCGCAGATTATGACAAAGTGCATTACATTTGTGATTATTTCTAATGATAACCTCTGTTGTAGAGTTTTATGACATTTATTCCATTGTTCTCAGATTTTAAACAAACAGAACATATTAATTTGTAATTTCGACGAATTATTTAGCATTTATTGCATATTATGTGTCGTATTCCATATTTACACCATACTTTCTAAACAGGATATAATGAATTTTCGTCAAAAAGAAAGTTTGATTAGCACTTCGAGTTGAATTATGCAGTGGGCGTCTCATCAGAGATTATAGTGTTAGTATACCTTCTCACAGTGCAACGTTTGACAATCTTTTATTGTCGCTTTTTAACATCTTGGTCATATAGCGACCATTGTGATTGTTTTAACTGTTGGGGGGAACTGTAGGAATAACACATAAGGACGATACGAACACATACAAACATCCACGCCCGAAGCGGACTTCGAACCCGCAACCCTTCAAGCCGAAGCAGCCACTGCCCTCCAGACATAGAGACCTCGGCTATCCAGGCCGGCAGCCACTTCTTTCTTTACGTAGTTACAAGAAACAGAAAACGAAACGGCATTCCATATTTGTACCTATTCCAGCAAATACCAGCGAGTACAACGTGCTTTAGGGCGAGCGTCGTGGGTCGAGAGGCGGAGGCCCTTGCGAGCGCTCGCGTGCGTTCACCCTGCATCGCTGGCCTTTCTTCCGGTGGCCGGCGCAGCGCGGCGCCGCTCCCACGACGGCGGAGGCGCACCCATTAGGGCCACGCGCGCCGCGCCGCCCCCTCCCCCGGTCCGTTGTAATTGCCGGCGGCCCCGCCAGCGCCACACGACTCCGCGCACGAACACAGGCGCTCCTCCCGGGAAGGTAGTACTAGTGCCTGCGACGCGCCCTGTTGCGACCGCTCTATTAGAACGCTGCCTTCCGAGTCGAAAGCGTTCCTCGATATTCCTTCCTCGTCTCTCATCGCGTATTCAATGCTTGTATTAATCACCAGAATAAAGGGAGAGATGGCTCAGATGTCACTGCAGTCTCTCTGACCGGGAGGTCCTAGGTTCGAGTCCCGACGGCGGCAGGATGTTCGACATTAGCTTTTCAGCTAGGTCGAATTCGGTCGCTGTCTGGAGGAGAATTCTAGTGGCCGGCTGCTCTGATCGGTAGTTTTCCGAGGTTTCTCCGATTAACACCACGCGAATGTCGGAGCAGTACCCTAACAAACGGGCCACGGATCGCACGCGATCTTCCTTTCTACACTACTACACTACCGTACATGCCGGAAAACCGGTCGGGAACTTAGAGATTGTCCTGGCTGAGGCAGTGCCCCACTGGAGGGAGACACCTGGATGGGAAAACTCCGCTAGCCGACGGTAGGTCGGCGCCGGATCTCGCCATACGGCGGGGAAAGGCTACCGCCACCTCCCGAGCAAAAAAATTCACAACACTTACGGGTATAATGACCATAGTAGTTGACCATAATAGACGCCCGGAATCACTAACAATCAATAATCAATCAATCAATCACCCGAATCCCGTGTTTCCGCCCCAGAAGGGAACATACTTGTGAGACATCGTGGGTGCAACTCAATCAGAATCGTTGTCTTCGGATATTCTTACTCGAAAAGGATGTCTAATATTCCTCCCACCCTCTTCTTCGAGCACACGTTACTAAAATTCGTAACCATGTGTTTCAGCCTCCTCAGAGACCCTCTAGCCCAGACTAACTCCCACTCAAATACCTTTACCGCACACTACCTACGAAGCCTAATATTAAATGAAAACAAATATTAATCAAGGACTATGAATTACTGAAATGTAATATCGTAGTCGTAATGAAAATAGTATATTTCACAGCTGAATTTGTTGTCATTTAAGGTAATTCCGCGTTAATTTTCATATCTCGCCTAAGATTTTATTTTTTTACACATCCAAGCCGAGCTCAATGTGTTTTATTTATCACTGGTAGTTATTATTATTATTATTATTATTATTATTATTATTATTATTATTATCGTTTGTTTTAATTCTAAGGCTGGTTTCTTTCTTTGAATTTTATTTCTAACATGTATTGGCGAGGTTGACTTTATCGTCTTTCAACAGCAACACTAGAGAGGGTGATAAAGCAGAAAAGAAAAGTTTATTCTCTCAGACACGTTATACGTTTTCAATTTTCAATAAGTCTGTTAGACTAGACTGCTTGTTCATTTGTGTAAGCAACATATGACGGCCATAATAACTCGTTCCTCTCATCCTCTCTCCTAAGCAACATATAATACTCTATTTAATTTCCTCGCTTGACTAAAGGGTTTTCTCACAAACTTGTTTTCATTTTCAGATTTTTTCAGACCCTAATTCTTCCTAGCTGCATGCACATTTGTTACACTTATGTATAAAAAACAATGTCTACGTATCAGAATGAGATTCATTGACAAGCCACAATCTAGGCAAAAGCGGAACGCTCGTCAGTGTGCGAAAACAAAAGAGGCCGGCTGCCGGAAGCGGAGCTCCAAGACAGCATACGAGGGCGGGCCGCTTTGACAAGCGTTGCCACCCGCCACCCTCTCGAGTAAGTACGGCGTCTCTCCGAAAGCATTGGCGGCTATCGGCAGAAGCCTTGGACACACATCCGCCTCAGGTCCCCTCTGTCGAAGGAAAATGGTGGAAGGAAATGAATGGGATAAGGAAAAATGTCGAGTCTTAACCATTAATAAGAAACTATCTATTCGAAATACAAGTGCTCTACTGCTGGAGGGAGAATTAACCTCAGTCCGGAATCAAACAGTTTTAAGACGAAGAGAAACAGAAGGTAGCAAATGATGGGATGTGGGTAAGAAGGAGCACATGTAGCCTGCAACTCAGAGTTCGCGGCAGCACACATTACTATCGTGCGTACTAACTTAGGAGTCTCAATCAACTGATGTCAGTATAGTCAGAACCGGCGCTAGACATAGGCAGTCCGGACGATTGCCCAGGGTATCGCAAATCATGGAGCCCAATGATGAGACTGATGGCAAAAACAGTAAAAAATTGAAAAAGAAATTAGAACGAGAATATCGTTTTCGTAATTTTGTAAGTCGAAATACAGTAGTCTGATATTTCATGAATTTTTGTATTATTTTTCTTGTTAATAATAGTGTTTACTTTTAAGGTAGAACTCTGAAATTAATCAAATGATGCTAACATTAAAACAGGTTCTACTGAAATTCATATCTATTATTCGTGTATTTAACGAGTGATTTTATTAAACACTAAATAAACAGATTTTTAGCGTTTTAAGCGTTTTAAGCCGTGAAAATTGTATTATTGGCACACTAAATTCTTTTATTCAAAACTATTATTTAAAATATATTTCCAAATACTTTTTCTAGCTGAAACGTAATTTTTTTATTTGCTGAAATAAGTTCTTAGCATATACTTTTTTGAAACAATTCTCACATTACTATTTTTCGGGGAGAGAGGTGCCAGGTTTCAGCATTACCCTGGGCCCAAAGTTGTCTAGCTCCGCCACTGACTGACACTGACCTTTTACCGGGAGGTCCTAATATTCGAGCCCCGATGGTGGCAAGATTTTCGACTCTGGGCAGATAGCTAGGTGGAAATAAGTCGTTCTGTGGAGGAGTATTCTAGCGGCCGGCTGCTCTGATCGGTAATTTCGCGTAGTTTCTCCGATCAACACCAGGTGAATGCCACTGTAACCTACCTAAACGGGTCACGGACCACGGAAGATCTTGCCTTTCTCTTCTTTGTCCTATCCTCCCCCTTACTTACTTACTTACTCACTTACTTACTTACACACACACACACACACACATGTGCACTACACTACTACACTGCCGGGAGAACAGTCGAGAGTTTAGAGTGTGTCTCGGCTGGGGCAGTGCCCAGCTGGTGTGAGACACCTTGTTGGAGAAAAACTCCGCAAGCCGACGGTAGGTCGGCACCGGATTTCACCATCCAGAGAAGGTAGACAACCACATCCCTCAATAAAAGCATGCACTACACTTACTGTACCAATGACCTTGGCTGTTAACGCGTTCGGAATCGCAAATTAATCAACCCTCATGCTTAACTCAGAAACGATGTATTTTTGGCCGTTACAACCGGGTTTTCGTGTGCCTGAAGAAACAAGTTACATTTTGAATACCGTAATCATCACAACAAAAACTTTCCGGACGTTTTACTGCGTTTTTGGAGGATAACCCACTTCGTAGCAGGTTGTCAGAAATGTTCGAAGTTGATTTCCAGTTTAAAGCTTTTTTTATTTCTAAAACAAAGATCATTTGCGAATAACGGAATGTCCGCTTAGTCTACACTTAACTTCAAAAGTTTCTTCATTTTTTTAACAAATTTCGAATTTCTTCATTAAAAAATTTTTCTTTCAACTTTCCACTAGCTAATATGAATGCTGAGATGAACACCCACAAACAAAGCTGTCTCTCACAAAACCCCCGTCTAACATTAAAAAACATTCTACTTAATTTTTTAATAGTATTTAACCAAGTCTACAATTGAATGCGATGATATACCCAATCAAGTGAATATCAGTTTGAAGATCTGCAGTAGCGAAGAAGAAATTATCAAACTACACCGACACAATGAAACACTAAGGAAAAGAAAAACTGAAGGAAAAACTTTTCTCATATTTCACATAAGAAATTACTTGAGAATTACCTTTGTAACCTTTAAATTTAGGGAGAAATCTAATCTAAATATTGTTCTTTGATCTCTCTCTTCCGTTCTGACATGGTATTTAACCACATCCCATTTTTATGACAAAACTATTAACCATTTTAGTGATAGATAACTTACTCGATTAAGTTTATTTCACCTACGTGACATTTCACTGCGTCCTAAATCTGATTAATGGTCATTATGTAAATTCATCACTTCACTGAGCAAGGAAATCAACTCCATCCTGTTCAATCCAACTCCACTCAGCTAAGAAAAACTACGGTTCTATCAGTGGCCAATGATTATTCTCACTTCTCCTCTCAATGTCCAGTTGCAGTAGACACTGAACCCAGGGTTGTCCGCGCGTGACTTCAACTAATTTATTCCTTTTCTCGTCAATTCGACCTGCAACATCGACCACGTGGCTTTACGACGGTTCTTTCAATTATTCAATTTCAAGTTAACGCTCTTCAAAGTGGCGTTTGCTGGGGAAATAGAGAGGTCCGGCTGCAATAAAGCTTCATGGGGCAGCCTAACTCGTTTAGTCACGCATGGCTTTTAGGCTGCTCAGGCGTTTCTTACTGGCACCTTGTTTGTAGGGGCACAAAACAATACGGTTGTTTATACGTCTACAATACTTCGTATTTGGTTAATATTATTTGAGATATTGCGTATATATGTATGAAAAAAAAATTAAGAGTTGCAAAAAACGGCACAGGACATTCATAAAATATTTACATTGATTGAAATTGAGATAATAGTGTCGAAGAGTTGTGTATCTCCGTTTAAAAATGGTTTAAAATTGTCAGAATTTTGGGTTCACTAAAACTCAAATCAATTTTTACAGTAACAAGCAAAAATACCACACTAGGAAACATTTCCAACTTGCTTAACAATAATTTAATTCGACTTTAACAACATTGTAAATTATATATATATATATATATATATATATATATATATATATATATATATATAATGTATTTATTTATTGCGAAAGGAAAACATCACTGATTTTGCCCCTTTTATAATGTCATTTAAATACTTTTGGAAAATGCATACAAATCCAAAACTGGTTTTAAAATCTCTTTCTGAAAGTAGCCTAACGGAATCTGGTACAAATAAATTTTCGAGACAAATTAAGAGAACTCTCCAAAGTCACCGAGAAATTCTTCTTCCAGAGTGCCGCGCTATGCTCAACGAGCGTCGCCTCGCCTGAATATTTTATTCCTATCGGTGCGCAGGGAAAGGCGAGCGAGCGCGGACATCAGGAACCGTCGTAAATAGACATGAGGTCAGGAGCACGGAAGAAACAGGTTCTCTGGCGCTGCATTCCGCTTTAGCGTATTCCGTTCAGATCGACGCAACAGCTCGCTATGGGAGAGCCGCGTCGTTGGAAAGCGCCGCCGCCAATTTCGGAAGTTTGCTTTCGACTCGGGTAGTCGGCAACTCGACGTTTATTTTACAAGTGTTAGCATGGACAGGCAATTTAGTATATAATGCTAGGAATGTCTTAATCTGGCTACGCTAAGTATCTTCAGAGCGCTGTTGGCTCTACGAGAAAATGGAACTGCGTTTCGTCTTGATGGCTTATTAAAAGGTACTATGAAGAGCGCTCGGGATCTTATTTGATCCTATCAAAGCGAGAGTGGTTCTTATGTAGAATTAAAACAATAAATAATGTATCCATGTTACTTATTCAATGATATATTTATTTCTGAATCAACATGATTGAATATCAACGTATGCATGGAGTTCATGTACTAAGTAAAGTTTTTGCAATTGTGAAGTTGTAAAAGGTAAAGATATAAAATATGTGAAAAAAGGTATAAAATTATAATATTTCAAATTTTAACATGAAATGTTTTAATTTACTTTTACCAAAACAGTCACTTTTTTCCCTTAGAACACAAATGTGATGAGATAATTTTAAGGCGATTAGTGCAACACAAGATCTTCTAATAGCCGCTTACTGTCACTGGTAAAAAGTTCCACGCTTCGAGATTTTGTGATGAAGATAGTTGAGAATTGACTACCGCTTACTTGCTTACGGTTTAATGTTGAAGACAAATACTAATAAATTTTCGTTGATACATTTAACTTCTTATGTGGGAAATCAAGGAAATAATTAGTGAATGCAATTTTGTGATTGATGTATTAGAAAATCCGTTAGATTCCGATACACCTTACTGCACAAGAAAAGTATAATTTCTCAACAATTTATTCCTTCGTTTAAGACTTCATACTAGTCACTTCACATTAAAATGTAAAAAAAAACAACAACAAAGATGTCTAACTACAGACTTCCAATAATAAAATAGTATACTAATACAAGGAAATTATGGTATGAGGATGCATATAATTTTCTTTCTAAGCTACAGTGTATCACGACAAACATTCAGATATAAGCTAGAGCGCATCAAATAATCTGAAAATAGAAATAATTGTCTAATCCATTGTTTAATCCAGCAATAACAGTATTGTGAAACAGCAACACACGAAATGCGTAAAGACAGCTGACAATTTTATCGTAATATACCTAAGACATTTATGACATATTAGCAGAGTGCCCCGCACAGCGGAGTTGAGCAAACTAAATGAGATTATCCTGTGAATTGAGGATATTGCGCGGAAATAATGATGTATGTTTTATATTTTCAATGAACGTTTCGAAATCGGTGAAAAGAATTGAAGTGTAGATACATCGAGGAAACAGAAAACTACGATTGATCTTGAAACGTTATGATTAATACACCGAAAATCGAGGGAGGGAGTCTGATCCACAATCTAAAATGACGACCGTGTGAAAAAAATTTTCAAAAGGAGACAATAACAATCCAATCACGGCAGGACTTTCACCCATATAAGCTTATTGGGCACTCGAGGGACGGCGACAGCGACCGCGCCAGCGCAGACGAAGTCGGCTGTCCGCTGGCTCGGAGGCATCTCCGGCCCGGCAGGGCGTCCCCGCGGCCCCTGCAGCTGCCCGCGAGCGCCAGGGGCGGCGCCCGCCCCTCACCCCCTCGCACGCGACAAGGCGCCCAATTAGCCCCATCAGTCGCGCCACACGCTGCTGCGACATCCCGCCTCGTGGGGGCCCGCAGGCGAGGCCTACCTGCCAAGCTCTTCATGGAGGCGGCGGCGGCGGTGGCGGCGGCGGCGGCGACGCGCGCGCTCGGGGCTCGGCGGCGGGCGAATGAGCCCGGGCCGGGGGCGGTCGCGGGCGGGCGCGCCCTCGCTACGCGCCCCGCCCCCGCCGCCGGCGACGACGCCGCCGCCGCGGCTGCAGCCGGCGGCGTCTCGGGCATTAGCATTAGCATTCAATGCGGGCGATGGAGGCGGGGGCGAGGGCGGCGCGGGCGCGCCCGGAAGCGCGCGGGTGGCGGCGCGGATTGTTCCGGGGGCGGCGGCGCGCGACGGCCCCCGCCGCGCCCTTCGCCGCCGCCGCCGCCGTCGCCCAGAGGGCGGCCGCCGCCCTTCGCAGACCGGAGAAGGCCGTCGGCGGAGGCGGCGCGCTCCTCCGAAGACCAGTGGTCGCGTTTGGGCCTTGTCATATTCATGACGTCTCCCTTCCTCCCTCCCCAATAAGCTTGTAGGGGTGTTAGTAGTCATGTTTGCGAACTAATCGCTACTGAATTGGACTGAAGCTTTGAGCATTGAGCAACTATTGATGCTCACGCCCAGGAGAGACATCGTTTACGAGACAAAACATTCTTCAAAATAGCAGGTAGGTTTCCAGATATTTCTCAGTGGTCGGTCCTAAAGAGGGCACCATAAGCAATAGTAATGTTTGGGATGGGATCATATGGGAATGATTGTTGTCAATTGTTGAAAAGGGAAGCTCGTCTTTTCTTTAGCATACCCCTTACTACCCAGTAATCCTTTGTGTAGTTCGAGGATTTTAAACCCAAACATATTTAAATCTACGCTTAATATTAGGCTAACGCGCTTACTTACAGGCTTGAACTCTCTTTCGACAAGAACGGACATTTTCGACATGATAACCAAAATGGAAAGAAAAAGCTTACTTTTTTTGTAAAGTGTGTTGTTAATTGCAAAGCAGATAATATTTGAAATTAAAACATTTTACTCAGACGAATATGTTACAAAACGGGAGAAAAATCCTTCAAAAATGTTCATATCGAAGTACTTAGTAATGAAGGCATTGGAGAGAAGTGTTGATAAAGAAAGTGGAAAAAAATTAAAAACGGAAATTCCGGGAAAAGAATGTGTAAATCGCTGACTTTGTTAAAGAAATTAGAACTATTAATATTATTTTACAACTGTGGATTTTTAGTTCAAAACTTTCATTTAGATAAAAACCCGAGACAAACATTTTCTGTCAAATAAGCTAAGAATTATGTATTCAAACATATAATATAACAAACTCTGAAATTCAAATAAAGTTATTCTTTAAATTTAATATAAAAACTGAATTAGAGTTATTTATTATTGCAATTAACTTGAAATACAAAATACATTGAGTGTCTGTTTGCCGCAGATTGTAGCAGACGTACATTTTGTCTCAGAAGCAAATTCAACCATCATTTCTTTACCAATATCAACATTTGGTTACGGCTTTCTTCTTGTGACTTCTAGTTCGTTTACCAATAAAATAGCCCAGTGTCATTAAAAAGTTAAATTTTCCGATGAAACATTAATCGACAAAATTCTGTTCACATATTATTCAAATTCAACTCTCCAAAGAGACTGTCATTTCATCCCAATGTAAAATGATAACTTATGAGGAAACCACATTCTCCGCCTAGGAATTTGTTCAACTGAGCGATTTAATTCTCCATTTCATAACCCAGTATTGTGGATGGGAAAGTAAACAAGTCACGGGATGAATCACCATCAATCGGGCCGGAACTTCCGATTTATGTTCGTGCTGGAGCGCTTCAGACGAAACGCCATCTCAGCCCGCTAATAGGTGGGCGCTGCCTCCTTGAACTTCCTCGAACGTCATCCATCCAAGAAACGACACCACGCGGCGTCGTTTGCCTGCTCCATAGCAGAACACTATTCAAAGGCAAAATATCTCGAAAGCAGCTTGAGAAATCTCGCAATCTTCTGTTTTATATCTCATTATGGTCGGATATTGTGAAAGGATGAAAGATGAATTTGAAATGCATCCTTAAAGCACACACGTATTTAATTCACTTTCTTTCTGCTAGGCAAACGATTCATAAAGATACTATATTGTGTAACCGAGTAAAACAAAATAATTACTACATTCAACTAGCAGACAAACAAACATTTAAGATGAAAGTGGACCAATATGACCCTAGATTGAATATATTATTTTTTAAGAAATTTAACTTTTGAAATATATTTGTGTCTCTTCTCCATTTTTGCTATATTGTTGTTTCGTAGTCCTTTCCAACCTTCATGTATATTTATATTAATATTCCCATTTTACACGGACTTCCTTTTTGAAAAATGATATCTCTCTCCACCACGTTTATTTTTAACCTTGCGTCTTTCTCTTTTCCTCTCACACACATTTCTTTCTTTCTTTAGTCGTTTCTAAGTGTTTATTTATCCACCTTTCTTTCCTCCGATCTTTCTTTCTTCCCACTCTTCTCTGACCTCACTTTAGTCCATCACAAGCTCTTTGTTTGGCATGCTTTTCATTTGTACCCTCTTGTTCTGCCGTGACATTTATGGCATGTGCTGACACTGTTATTCCCTCTCCACTCCTGATAGAAAGCATTGTACGCAACTGAAACTCAATCGCGTGCATGCCTCTGACAAAACAAGAGACCATTGTCTGAGTTCCAGTACACACGACTATCGACCAAACTTCCGACCGACAAAACCGTTTGGGTAATCACAATGTGAGTCTGTTTCGGAAAGGAAGATCTACACACTTCGAGAGAAGCAAGTACTGATTAAAAGAAGTTGACCAGATCGGAAGGCAATCGTAGATGTTTTTTAATAGATACAACAAATCATTCACATCAATATCATTTTTTCGTTAACAATAAATGTGAAAACAATAAAACGAAAGAATTTCAAACTTTTTTACACGCAGGAACGCATAAACGGAATAACAATATTTTCGATTGTAAGACAATGAACTTAATGTTTCGTATTTAAATTCAAATAATCTGGAGAATTTTATTTATCTCGTTTAACTATATTTTTTTAATGTGATACCTCTTTCGAAATATCTATATTTGAATATTTAACTTCGTTTTCTAAATGATAGTCTTCTTGAATGTTCAATTATATTTCAAGATTTTAGATCAGATTTTCCTCTAACTCTTTGTCTGTGAAGTGTGTTCTTAAATCGTTTACAAAGAAAGAAATTTCTAAATCTTAAATCCATACGCAAAAAGATTCCTATAATTTTTATTAGTCAAACTATAGTTGACTTCAATTAAATGAAATATTACGATGAATATAAATATTGATAATATTTACAATTATTAGAGTTCCAAAGATGCCATG
Source organism: Teleogryllus occipitalis (assembly GCA_011170035.1). Lineage (NCBI taxonomy): Eukaryota > Metazoa > Arthropoda > Insecta > Orthoptera > Gryllidae > Teleogryllus > Teleogryllus occipitalis. The sequence continues at coordinate 19,386 of BLKR01004135.1, forward strand.
ACCAATAAACATTTCCAATGAATAATTTCTGTTTCACTTAGCACCATCAAAAGTTTAGTATGTTTTCATGTATTAAACTCTATAACAATATTAAATATTCTGCATGTATGCTTAGACGTCTTGCTACTAAGATTCCCCAAGAGTTAAGGTTCAAATTCCGATGCACAATCTCTTCTGCAGAATCCCGGCAATTCAAGGTATTCACGCCCTTTAATCAAGATTCACCGGAACCTAATAGAGTTAAAACGATAGGGCCATGATTGCCCATATTATCACCTACTTTACGCCGTAGAGATTGCAGAGTCCAACCTTCACATTTGCGAAGGGATACGAAGCCCGTGTTTAGAGAACGTAATCCTAGTCGTTCATAGAGTACTCAGAGGTCTCCCAGACAATACGCCAAGCGTCACAGCTAAGCACGCACGATGCACGGGCAGTGAGAGGGTCGCGCCGTTGCGTGCCACAGCCGCATCAAAGACCTCCACCGCCGCGGGGGAGGGGGGCGAGGAAGGGGGCGGCGGGGCACGCGGAGCTGGTAGGAGTGGCGAGCGCAGGAGCGTCGGCGGGGGCGGCGACACCGACAGTTGGGAGAGGTACCACGAGGTGACATCGGCGGGGAGAGTTGTTTGTTTGTTTGTTTGTGATTCCGGACTTGTCAAATGCTGTCATAAGTCCTGTAAAGGTAGTGCATGTTTTTCCCCTCTGTCAGTGGCGGTGATTTTCCCCGCTGGATGGCGAGATCCCGCGCCGGCTACCCTCGACTAGCGGGGTAGGGAGAGTTGGCAGGGATGGATCTGGTAGTGGAAAGTTGGCAGGAATGAATAAGGACGTGAAAGAAAGCAGGGGAGGTGAACGAGCGAGAGCAGGACGCTTGTGACATTGTAGGCAATAGGAGAAGACATATGAAGAAGGGGAAACGCCGGAAGAAGGACGGCGATGGTGGATGAGTAAAAGAGATAAAGGAAGGTGTGAGTGCGGTGGAAGCAGCCGGGTTGGTGGCGTGGCCTGACACGTACAGCGCGCGGCTGACGGTGAGCATGTCGGGTTTAGTGAAAAAGTTATAATAGGAAGTAGGTTTGGACGCAGTGTAGGTCGGTGAAGATATGGTGGCAGTTCCTCTAGGATGTTGGGTTCCAAAAGCTATGAAAGGAGAAAGGCACTTCATTTTTTATCCTCCGACACCCTTTTCGGTCCTATCTTACATTATTTTTTATGGACGGATGATAAAGATGCTGATATTTAAATGATGAAGTAATGGTGTAATGAGAGAGAGAGGAAATGGGAGAACCCCACACAAAACTTCCGCGAACCCTCTTTGTCCACCACAAATTCCATTTGCGTCGACGGAGAATTGAAACTTGGTACACAGAGGTGGAAGCTGAGAGGTCCGACCAATACACGACGGGTCATCACGGGTAAGGAAAGGAGAATATGGTTGAGGACGGTGGGGGACACCGTCTACCGAGCAGGAAGCGGGTGCTGCCAGAGAGCGTGGGATGGGGCGCATACCAACCGCTTCCCGCGGTAAACTTTTCCTAAGCCGTTTTCCTACCTCCCCAAAAAGGCTCAGCCCGACTCCATCCCGTTCTGTTTTTATCCTTAATATGAGGATTGATTTCTACGTTTCCTGTGGTCTGCTTATGATCACGTTTATTGATCATAACTTATCCTATTCTGTTTGTTTTCAAGAAACATTCGCATGTGCTTTTAGAGCACTGCCAACGTTGGAAACCGCCGTTTAAAAGTTTGTGGAAACAAAATATGAAATCACCTATCACGAGCATCTTCTTACCTCACTGTCATAACATTCACAATTTTGAAGATTCTGCCATGTTCATCTGTGTTTGAAGTTTTACTCTGGGCTGATGCCAGAACAACTATTTGCGTTAGTTATGAATGGAAATTTAACAAAAATGTTTACTCCTTCCAAACCGGCGCGATGGAATCGTGCTATGCCTTGTCTAGTAACGAAAAAAGAATTTACTGGGAAGCAAGGGTGAGGAAACTGACCGCGGGATGCAGTCGGGCGATTCCCGCGCTCGGTGTGTGGCAAAAAACGGGGCCGGGTGGACGCGGTGGCGAGGGTGGGGGTGGTGTCGGGAGCGGCGGTGGGGGTGGGGGTGAGGGTGAAGGGTGCGGGGCGAGGTGGACACGAGGCTTGGCACGCACCTGCGTGCGTGTCTGCACGTGACGCGACACGCAGCGCGTCCTGCTGGTCGTGTTGTCGCATGCTCCGCTGAAATCGGCGGGGGAGCGAGGGAGCCACCGGAAACGCGCCATTGGCGTTCAGCGCGCTCAATGCCAGACAGCAGATTGCTGCGAGGCAGGGAAAGCGTATGCAAATGGAGTGTCGCTTTGCTCGGCGCCAGTGCATTTGCCAGTGTTTTTGCACTCAACACTTGTTACCATTCCGCTGCTAGCTATTAATAAATGCAAGCTTTTAGCAAAAATGTATTCGTTTGACATTTGGAAGCAATGAAACATTTGAAGCAAGTTGCTCAAAAAACATATATATTAACTTAATACAAGGAAATACATTCATCCACAAAAAAATTGTATTTAGCAACCTCGTCTTGCTAACATATTGTTGTTTTTTCTAAGATGCACCTTTCAGGCAATAATTACACTTATAGCCTTTGAAATATAAAAATGGATGTTGATATGTTCGAAATTGATGAATTCCATACCGTTTGACCGATCTTCATGAAAGTTAGCTTCGTGTTTTTTCATGGAGAAGGTTTTTATATTTTTCATTTCGTTGCAACTCCACTAAATAGCGCTGTAGCACAAGACGGATCAGCAATTAAATACAATTCCCAATTCACTGGGGATTCATTTGTTGTTGGGCGTTGTCATGTGATACGGGGCGAGGTCGAGGACTCGAGGAACGCCCGGTGATGGATGGAGAGACGAGGGAGGAGAAAGAGGAAGAAAGAGAAGAAAAAGAGATAGGGAAAGAGATAGGGAAAGAGATGGAAAAGGAGGCAAACGAGAAACGGAAAAAGAGAGGAAGAGGAAAAAGGACAGAGGGAAAAGAGGGGGAAGAAAAAGAGAGTGAAAATAGATAGGTAAAAGAGAAGGAGAAAGAGAGGGAAAAGACAAAAAGAAAGAGGCAAGAGAGACAGAAGGAAAAAGGAGAGGGGGAAGAGAAAGAGAAGAAAAGAGAAAGGGAAAATAAAGAGGGAAATATAGAGGTAAGAGAGGGAAACAGAGTGTGGAGGAAGAGATAGAGAGGGGAAAGAGAAGGGGTAAGAGAGGAGGAAAGTGATGGGTGAAGTGAGGAGAAAAGAGAGATGGAAAGAGCCAGAGGAGAAAAGAGAGAGGAGAAAAGAGAGAGGAGAAAAGAGAGAGGAGAAAAGAGAGAGGAGAAAAGAGAGAGGAGAAAAGAGAGAGGAGAAAAGAGAGAGGAGAAAAGAGAGAGGAGAAAAGAGAGAGGAGAAAGAGAGAGGAGAAAAGAGAGAGGAGAAAAGAGAGAGGAGAAAAGAGAGAGGAGAAAAGAGAGAGGAGAAAAGAGAGAGGAGAAAAGAGAGAGGAGAAAAGAGAGAGGAGAAAAGAGAGAGGAGAAAAGAGAGAGGAGAAAAGAGAGAGGAGAAAGAGAGAGGAGAAAAGAGAGAGGAGAAAAGAGAGAGGAGAAAAGAGAGAGGAGAAAAGAGAGAGGAGAAAAGAGAGAGGAGAAAAGAGAGAGGAGAAAAGAGAGAGGAGAAAAGAGAGAGGAGAAAAGAGAGAGGAGAAAAGAGAGAGGAGAAAAGAGAGAGGAGAAAAGAGAGAGGGGAAAAGAGAGAGGAGAAAAGAGAGAGGAGAAAAGAGAGAGGAGAAAAGAGAGAAGAGAAAAGAGAGAGGAGAAAAGAGAGAGGAGAAAAGAGAGAGGAGAAAGAGAGAGAGGAGAAAGAGAGAGGAGAAAGAGAGAGGAGAAAGAGAGAGGAGAAAGAGAGAGGAGAAAGAGAGAGGAGAAAGAGAGAGGAGAAAGAGAGAGGAGAAAAGAGAGAGGAGAAAGAGAGAGGAGAAAAGAGAGAGGAGAAAAGAGAGAGGAGAAAAGAGAGAGGAGAAAGAGAGAGGAGAAAGAGAGAGAGGAGAAAGAGAGAGAGGAGAAAGAGAGAGAGGAGAAAGAGAGAGAGGAGAAAGAGAGAGAGGAGAAAGAGAGAGAGGAGAAAGAGAGAGAGGAGAAAGAGAGAGAGGAGAAAGAGAGAGAGGAGAAAGAGAGAGAGGAGAAAGAGAGAGGAGAAAGAGAGAGAGGAGAAAGAGAGAGAGGAGAAAGAGAGAGAGAGAGAGAGAGAGAGAGAGGAGAAAGAGAGAGAGAGAGAAGAGAGAGAGGAGAAAGAGAGAGAGGAGAGAAGAGAGAGAGGAGAAAGAGAGAGGAGGAGAAAGAGAGAGGAGAAAGAGAGAGAGGAGAAAGAGAGAGAGGAGAAAGAGAGAGAGGAGAAAGAGAGAGAGGAGAAAGAGAGAGGAGAAAGAGAGAGAGGAGAAAGAGAGAGAGGAGAAAGAGAGAGAGGAGAAAGAGAGAGAGGAGAAAGAGAGAGGAGAAAGAGAGAGAGGAGAAAGAGAGAGAGGAGAAAGAGAGAGAGGAGAAAGAGAGAGAGGAGAAAGAGAGAGGAGAAAGAGAGAGAGGAGAAAGAGAGAGAGGAGAAAGAGAGAGAGGAGAAAGAGAGAGAGGAGAAAGAGAGAGGAGAAAGAGAGAGAGGAGAAAGAGGGAGGGGAAAAGAATGGAAAAGAGAGAGGGAAAAGAGAGAGGGAAAAGAGAGAGAGGGAAGAGAGATAGACAGAAAAAGGAGAGGAGTAAAAGTGAGAGGGAAAAGAGAGAAGGAAAGGATAGGGAAAAAGAGTGAGGGGAAAATAGGGTAAAGGAGAGGGAAAATACAGGGAAAAGGAGAGAGGGAAAAGAGAGGGAGAACGAGAGGGAAGAGAAAGGAAAAATGTGGGAAAGAGGAAAGAGAGGGGGAAGATAGAGAGGAGCAGAGAAAGAGAGAGGAATAAAAAAGAGAGAAAACAGGACATCTGCCAGGTTCTGCTAGCGCAGAATAAAACCCAAACTAGTTTTAGAATTCAAAAATTGCATCATTACCACACAATAATAGTTTTAATATTGTTTGCGCTTCAACTTACGGATAATAGGAGTACTGTATTATTTGGATACACGGTTCTCACCTGAAAATAAACAAAACATCATGTAATATTCGTTAATTAATGTCGCGTACGTAAAACAAGAAAATGTTTATATAATTATAATTGCAATTTTATTTTATATAAGATCAAGAAAATAGAAATCAAACGTTTCTTCAAGCATGGATTATGGATTTATCTCACATACATTTTCAGCCAGAGTAACTTCACTTTTGTTTGGACTCACTACAGAGCAAGTACGTAAAAATCTACAATTGAAAACAATAAAATTACGAAAATATCGTATAAATATATAAATCACCCTCATCCATCACCAATGTCGTGAGAATTGGGATTTATTGATTGATTGATTTTTTCGTGTTTCCGGGCGCGTCAACTGCTTTGGTCATTAGTCCCGTAAGTGTAGTGCATGTTCTCTCTGGAGATGGCGGTGATCTTCCCCCGCTGGATGGCGAGATCCGGTGCCGACCTACCGTCGTCTAGTGGGGTTTCCCCCTAACAAGGACTCTCCCACCAGCGGGGCACCGCCCAAGCCGGGACAAGCTCTAAGCTCCCGACCGGTCTCCCGGAATATGTGGTAGTGTAGTGCATGTTAGTGTGTGTGTCAGTGTGTGTGTAAGGGGAGAGGATAGGACAAGGAAGTGGAAGGAAAGATCGCGCGCGGTCCGTGGCCCGTTTGGTAGGGTACTGCTACGCTGAGTCAGAGGCGCTGCAGTGACATCAGTTGATGCACTGAGCTACCGCTCCCGGTGAGAATTGGGACCGTCTGAGAGTGTGATGTATATGCGCCGCTCTTGACCCCTCCCATGCACTTGCAGAAAGCGCCGCTCATCTGCCTGCGAGCGCAAATCCAGGCGACCCCGCCCCACGCGATTCCCAGGGGGCCGAGCGGCGAGGGGTGGCGGAGGGAGCTCAATTCTGAGATGCGGGCGGGCTCGCGAGCGCAAGGGCGGGCGCAAAAGCGAGTAGGCGCGAAGGCAGGCAGACGCGAGGGTGGGAGGGCGGAGAGGTGGGCGAGGTCTGACGAGCGCGGGTGAGGGCGAGCAGACGCGGGTGAGAGTGGGCGGACGCGGGCGTGGTCGGGTGAGAGCGGGCGATGGTGCGCGGTGGCGGGCGGGCGAGGGTGGGTGAGGGTGGGCGAGGGCGGACGATCGAGGGTGGGTGGGCATTCATGCTTGGGCGGGGAGGAGTGGTGAGGGATGGGGAGCGTGCGTTGTTTGGACATCGCCCTTACTCCGAGACGAGCAGAGGGCGGCGCGCAGTGGGACCAAAAAGAGTCAAAAACGTTCATACTCTGCAACATTAAGGAATGGCGCCGAATTTCAGTATTTTTCAGTCAGAAAGTAAGTTCGTTTATGTTTATGATAAATCTAATTCCCATTAATTAAACATTATTTAATTATGCATGACGAGCATATTGTGTCCATTTTCTTAACAAACATCATATTTCTGGAAATTGCGAATTATTCTGCGTATTAGGCATGAAAAAGTTAGTTGTCTCTCATTTACTTTTATTATAATACTTGATTTTTAATTTGGTAATATGTTTCTATAAGTGTGGTTCATTGTGGATAATATTAATTTCCTATATCCGAATTATGCATGATATTTAATAGAAAGATCAACATGGTTTTGAGTATTATGTGTCGGTAGATCCTTCTTGACAATCGGTAACTGTTGAAGAAATACAAGTGACTTAAGATCCCCACAGGTTACAGAGGGGGTTTCACCTACAAATGCTTGATAAACAGTATGCGAAAAATAGTACGACTTCCTTTTTGATGATATACAGAGAGCTGCTAAGAAGTTCTCATAATTGTCCAAACAAGGTTCTACTGCTAATTATTGAATGTGTTTAGCAACATAAATTACACCGGAGAAAGTAATACATCTAATACTACACTCTAAAATGTATTGAACAGAATAGTAAGAGTGAACTGCCAGATAAATGTGCTGTGCGTAAATAATTTTAGTGTCATGATGGTTTGCCATACTTTATATAACATATTTTAGCACATATTTTGAAAGGTCATATCGCATAATTTCATACGTAATTCATATATTTTTAGTACTAATAAATACAGACAATTGATCAATCTCCGAAAAATCAAGTAGCGACATCTATGATTCGAGTCGTCTAACAGCGGGGAAAAAACAATAACCCGATCAAAAGTCAAAATGGTCGCCGCGCCTAACGCCCTTTGGCCGCACTTAACTTTCCACTGAGAAGTTGCCAAAAACGCTGGCCGTCGCTTCGGATTTTTTTTTTGCGCACTTTCAGAAAACATTTTTATTTATTCTTTGAAACAAATCACATTTTTTACAATTTTCTTTATAGTTGAGAGCTGGAGATTTTTCATCCAATGCGAGTTTCTTCGCACATCTGCTCTTTCACGAGTTCTCACAGAAACGAGTCACAATGGGATTAGATCAGATTAACTCGGAGACCATCACCCTAACAATTCGATCGTTACTAAACACAGTAATTACGGAGTTCATGATTCGAATGACAGTGTAAGCATTAGCCGAATGTAGTTGAAAACATTCTTCGAGCATTTCTTCGGACGTCAATTGCTCGAAAGGGGTCAAAATTTAATTTATGTAAACATCCACAGTAACAGTTTTTTTGATCAGCGGCATTAGGTGAACACTCTCGAGTCACTGGGTGAACTCTTGTCGTATGTGACGCTACTACAGATGCCAGTTTGCGCAATTCCCGGCTGCCGTGGGCTTGTCTCACTGATTGGCGAACGATATACTGTCTCGTCATCATGGTCGAACGATATATTGTCCACCTCTGTAATACTTTTGATCAATTAAGAAACAATAAAACTATAATAGATCTAAGAGATGGTGAAGCGCATGCCTATTAAAATATATTGTTCATAACTTTTTAGACAAACGAAAAACGTGGTTTAAACATTCAGTCGTGTTTCTACTTAAAATAATACGCTCACTAACTGACCGTTTTCAACTATTATTGATATTGATAATATCAGGAATAAAATCTCTTGAGATGTACTCTTATTTTTATATTCAATTCAGTGATGCCTTATTTTATGTGACGAGACTCAAGCCATCAGATCTGCTCCTCCGTCTGGCCACGCAAATTCCCTTACGCTCTCACCTTCTACCGGAGAAAGATGGTCTCACTCGGGTGGCGAAATAGGCAATTTAAATTAGCTCAGAAACTTCTTTTAGACTTGAGGATATTGTATAGGCAGTAAATCTACAACATAAGACCGCCGGATTTACATCCCCTCCGAAGGAAGGCGTACGAAGAATTCTTTCGGCCTTCAAAAATCACTGCTTCAAGAAACTCACAAAGTTGACTGTGAAAAATAAAACCTTTTTTCCTTTTCACAATGGAGTGACAATTGATATCACAATGACCTGAAGAAAGTCTGTGACCAAACCGCTGGCGACGCTTTCCTTACTACAACGTTTCCTAGACAACGATCTCTCATGGACTACGGACACTGAAGCTTTCGTGTACAAAGTAAATGTCTTATCAAAATGCCATTTAATGATGGCTAATGGCTAAGACGGAAATATATTATTACCATCTCCGTAGAGCTTGGCAAAATCAATAGCATCCGGCTACACTTAGATAAAATCATGAATTTACATTCCCCGTTGCAGTAGCTCATGAGAACAAATGGTGTAAAACAAACTCTAAATGAACAGATTTCTTACCAGACCATGGCGTTTTTCTCACGTGTTTTATTGTACGTCGAAAGTAGGTAGATTCGAACAATTAATTGATCTTAATGCATTAAAGAAGTCACTTCGCATGTATCTTTTATATACATTAAAACTATTATTTTCCTTATAGGAGTACAAGCTAAAATTGATTCTTCGTAGTAAATCCTTCGAAAATTCTGACACGAAGAGACAATATCAAGTGGCAATATCACCAGATATTATCACTTCATTTGGCATGAAAGCTTCATCGCCTTTCAGTGTAATGTTCAGAGAATTACATTGAAAAGTGCAACTGATTTCAAGGTACGAGATGAAAAATGATTTGCTTTGATTTATATTCACACACTAGCTGATTACCCAGCGTTGCGCAGGTATTTATTTACGACAGTAATCTATTAAGCAGTGCCTCCCACTACTAAATATTACACAACTAAATATTAAATATTATATTAAATACTATAAAAACAAGTTTTGGGGTAACATGTTGAATTGCAACTACGCTACTTCGTATTATTGGTCGCTCAAAACTATTCGTGCGAAATTTGTGAGCAATCACTCCGGAAATTCGAAATTATTAGTGGCGCACACAAACATATTCACTCCCACATTTAAATAATTGATGTGACACAAAAAGAACATTTGTTTATTGAACTGCTTACTTAAAATTCACTGAAAGCAAACTGCGCGATCTTGGCGCCAATTAGGCCCACTGTAAGGGGTGGGCAGCAGACGGCGAGCGGCGAGCGTGCGTCGGCTGTCACGCGATGCCACGCGACGCAAAGGGCAGCGGCCCACGAGGGAATGGGCAGAGACTGGGGGAGTGGGGGGGAGTGAAAGCTGGGTTAAAATAAACAATAGAAAGCGGGGAACGAAGAAAAGCGATGCTAAGAAGGCGGAAACGAGATCAATAATGCGGACTGATAAATGATGATGGTGACTAGTAACGGCGTAAATGAAAGTTTTGGGAACTTCGAAGCAAGAGGTAATGGTGATCTGGTGACTTGATCGTGGTTTAATGGAAATGGTAAAGGAGCAATAGGGGAGAACTTGAATTTGATGAACGAAAATATAAAGTTACGGAATTCTGTGAAGATGCGAAAGTTAACAAGTATCATAGTTGAATGAGAGGGCAATTTATCTACTTGGCTGTCCGGGAGACGTCACGCCTTAGTCATTAGACGCCGTTTCGGCCGTCATACTGCGACTACATATTGACTCCGGGCCCCAGAATCCTACGTATTCATCCGAGTAAGGTCCTCTTGACTGACACGATGACTGCGAAGGCGTAAGCAGTAGAAAAAACCAGCCAACACCGAGGCATCACCGTCGCAGTGTCTGAGAACTTCAGGCACAAGTCGCAACCGCGTTCGTCGAGGCGGTAGCGTAGGTGGTAGGGACGAGTGGGGGCGGGAAAGCGATGGTGGCGGTGAAGGGCGGCGACGATTCACATCGAGCGGCGCATGCAATCGATGGCAGCGCGCCCTACGAAGGGGCGAACGGTGAAGGACAGGGAGCGGAAGTGCACAGTCGAGCGGCAAGACTTCCGCCGACTTGGCATCGATAAACACAACAACACAATCACAGTTACACACGTCTGGGCTCCAAAAAGGCCTGAATAAGCAAACTTAGCATGCGATGTTGCTCGGTGAACATGATAGATTCTATGTTTACAAAGCTCGTGTCGTTCTAGCGTCGAATCACAGTGATATTGGACCCAAAACACACTTATGCCGCAAGAAAGCTTTACGTTCGGATTCGCTGCTAAGAAGGGTATTACAGCATTTTCATCATTCTTCATTTTCATTTCTGGCAGGCTCTAAAATAAATGCATTTCGTTATAAGGTGCATCACATAATAAGCGCATTAGTGAATAACTTAACTAGTAGAGTAAGATGCATGATATGTATGTTTCATTACTCGAGGTAAGGCACCTTAAATTTATATTTTTGCAGCTCTTGGCGACTAAAATGAAATAAATTAAAGTTTTATAAATAATGATAGAAAAGTAATGTTACAAGCAAAGCAATATATCAAGAATTTTGTCCTTCTTATTCGTACCTTATCTCACGGAGTTCTCCCACAATTGTCTTTCTAAGCAATAAAAATGAATGAATAATTATCAACATCAACCATTTTCATTTTCAGTACAATACAATATTTTACAATCATTAGGCCAGGATTTTGACAAAACCTCTGGAATCCACACCATTTTTTCTTCTTTTTAACTTCCATAATAACTTTGAAGACAGATCAAAAACATTTTAAAATTACAAATTTACAAAAACATTCGCGAAGGAACATGAAAGTGCTGGAGCGAAATTCATAAGAATACAAGCGAACAGGAGATTCCTTTCAAGTGAATTGAATGAAATAGGAAAGCTATTTCAAAGAAATACACTGAACAATGAACTCTCTAGAGGTTGTTGTCGATGCCAAAAACACTTTGGAATGCTTCTCAATTAATCTATTTTGAAAAAACTCATGCTCAATTGATCTTCAGAATAGAGGGATGGTACTCATTTCGAGATATGTTTTCTAGTTTACTGTTTGAACGCGAGCAGCTATTACAAAACTTTCGTTAAAATCAAAATATTACCTGTTGGGTATTTTACTACGTTTCCAAGTTAATTCGACTAATTATATAGCAAAGTAATGAGAATATTACTAATTGAGTTCACAGATTCGGCGTGTTGACAGTCACATGATATATCGTTTCCTTCCTTTGAGAAAGAGGGCAGAGTACATTATGTCACTCTGTATAAAAAGCTCTATAGTGCGATTGTTCTAACCGTGCCTCTGGCAGACATCACCTGTTGACTGTTTCATCCAATCGTGAGCTTGAACGTCACCATAGTGACGTATAAGCTCCCAATTGAACGAAACCTGATAGCTCCCAATTGAACGAACAGCTGATACCTGCCAGAGGCACGGTCAGAAAAATCGCACTATAACAGTTTTACATGCTCATGATCGGGAGGAATAAGAAAGGCATATTTGCGAATGAATTTGTGGCCATGGACGCATCTTCAGCCAGTGGCCAAAGCAAGAAGCCAAATTGCCTGGTGCACCGAACTGCTGCCTTTCCCCTATGGCGCTGAATGACCTTTTCCCCTTTTCCCTTCCGCGCCCAGGCATCGTGCCAAGACGCAGCGAGGCGCTGCCTACCGCCCTCACATTCCACGACGCCCTTCTCTCTTTCCTTGCCCTTGTCCTTGTTCCTCTGGACGCCATTCCTCTTTTTGTCTCTCTGCCTCCTACGGCCCCATTTTTATCTTTGCGTGTGATATCTTATCTCAGCTTTTTTATACATATGGTGTGTGTTTACCCACTGAAATAAATCCGGACAGTGGTTCTAAATCAAACCAGAACATAATTAATTGACATAATTTAAGTGAAAAATAATTGTAAATCTGCATACATATCAAGAACACAAAATACAACAAGCTTTATAAAAGAAAATTATTAAAGTTGCATTACAAGAAATTAATGTACTTTAGCGCGATTCCTCATCAAAAAATGAAAATAAAATTATACTTAAAACAAGTTGTTTTCTTCGATTTTTCTCAACAATTTCTTTGCGTATCAACTAATTATACGAGACCTATCACAAGAAATATTGATGATTTTTTTCTACATCTGAGTGTATAATTCCGCGATCTATACACACAGACGTACAAATTGCTCACACGATGTCAATTTCGATTTTCTTTAAGATCATTGGAGAAGTTTATCGAGATATCCATTAACATGTGAACATTATTTTCACCAGAGCTTTATCTGAACATTGCATTTAAAGGAGCCCTAATGTAAAGTAAGAGATTTTTCACAAGAAATCGTATTCTCTTGTGAAGATAAAGCACATCTCTTCCTCGCATTGGTTATTCTGTAAGCGGCGAAACTTCTTGTGCCGGGAAGGGCGCCGGGCAACGTTAGGCGCTGCGCACCCCCACACGCTGCGGTCACCGCCCACGGCGGGGGCTGACGGAGCGAATGGGGCAGGCGTGGGGGCGGATGAGAGCAGGGTGGGAAGGTTGGGCGGGGAGGGTGAGGGGGCGGGCAGGGGGGCGGGCAGGGGGGCGGGTGAACGAGGTCGGTCGGAGTGGGCGGGGTCGGACGGATCTGACGGGCGTTAGCAGGAGGTGGACGGGGAGAGGCAGGAGGAAGGGCGGGCAGGTGAAAGCAGGATGGGCGGGAGAGAGCAGGATGGGAAGGATGGACGGGGAGGGCGAGGAAGGTAGGCGGGGGCGTGCGGGCAGGCGGACGGGCGAGGGCGGACGGGCGAGGGCGGACGGGCGAGGGCGGACGGGCGAGGGCGGACGGGCGAGGGCGGACGGGCGAGGGCGCTGACGGGCGCTGTCGGGAGGTGGACGGAGAGGGGCGGGAGGAAGGGCGGGTGGATGAAAGCAGGATGAGCGGGAGAGAGCGGTATGGGAGGGATGGACGGGGAGGGCGAGGAGGGTAGGCGGGGCGGGCGGGCTAGGGCGGACGGGGGCGGGGTGGTCGGGCGCCGACGGGCGCTGGCGGGAGGTGGAGGGTGAGGGGTGGAAGGTGGGGCTGGCAAGGGAGACAGGGGGCGGGGAGACGGGCGCGTAGGGCGGGAGGGTGCTGATCTGGGCTGCAGGGGCGGTGACGGAGCCACTCCGAGGTGGTGTGCGCGCCGCCACTGACCAGGAATGCGAGAGGAGGGGATTCGCAGAACAGGGGGCGCCGGAGACTCGCCGAGATCGGAAGATGGAAAAAGATCTAAAATCTTGAGCCACTGAAAAGAAACAAAAAAGAAGAGAAATGGGAATGTTAGGAAATGTGTTATAACCGACGGTAATCTGCTGGACGACATGGTTTGAATATTACGAATGAAAAACTCCAAAATGTATGCGAATGTTTGAGTATGTGTATGTGTGTGTGTGCGTGAATGACAGAGAATGAATGAGATGGTGAGAGAGTATAAAAGAGTGGGTGGGTTAGTGTGAATGAGTGAGAGAGTGAATGAGAATGAGTCAATGAGAGAGTGGGTGAGAGAATGAATGAGGGAGAGAATGAGTGAGGAATAACGGGAGAGAAAATAATATGAAAAGAGCGTACAAAAGAAGCGAAGAGAGATGGAAGGCTGCAAGGGAGAATCAAAGAAGGATTATGACAATAATTCAAAGACAGAGGAAATTCACAGCAGAAAGATGAAAAAGAGGGCACAAGAGGAATAGGGAAAATGAAAGAGAAAGGAAGAATCAGATAGGACAGGAAGACACAGATAGAACGAAAGAGAAAGGAACGTAGGGAGGAGAAAACGGAATAAATGAGGAGGAAAGGTTCCTAAAGCTTCCGAGGCTGCATAAGGGATGGAGAGGCAATAATGGAAGAAACTGAGCGGCATATTAAACCGGAGAGCGAAAGCGATACGAGGTTGCGCGCAACGCACGCCGCGCCGGCGGCGCGTGGAGAGGCGCCAGGTTCGATTACGACCCACGGCCACGGGCGGGCGCGGCGCGGCGCGGCCCACGCCACGAGGCGCAGATAGCGTCGCGCCTCCTCGCCAGGCGCCGAGGGGGCGGGGATCGTTCCGCGCGGGCGCCAAGGGGCGGGGCGGGGCGGGGCGGGGCGGGGCGGGGCGGGGCGGGGCGGGGCGCGGAGGGACGGCGCGTGCGGTGCGTGTCGGGCGCATGCCCGCGCGCGTGGGCGGATCAATAGTGCGTGAGCCGCGCGGCGGTGCGTGGCAGCGACTGAGAGAGCCCGCCCTCGCCCCCGCGCCACGCACCACCGCCCCCGCCGCAGCAGCAGCCATCTCGGCGCGGCCGAGGACCAGCCGCGCAGAGCCGGCGCTCCGAGCACGAGCCTCCCCAGAGGCAGCCGATTTACGACTGCCAGGAACCCGGAAACCTCCTCGCAGGACGCTCCCGCTGCGCCGGGACTTCCAAGCTACTTGCTCTCCCCGCACTGTTTCTTGTTATCGGAGAGAACCACAAGGATTCCGATTTCATTTAGTGAAAAAAATGTTTGTCTAAGGTGTAGAAGTAATTTTGGGTTAGGCCTCGCTGCACGAGATAAGGAACGAGAAAAGTATGGAAGGCTTACTTCTAAAAGCGAAATGAAAAAACAAGGGCAAACAACATAGATGCAACGTAATAAACAGTAGCAATTGCAAAGTCTCAAAATTGTCTGAAAACAAACAAACTCTTTAATTTTAAAAGAAAGTAAGATAAATAAAATGATAGGATTCTTAATAATTAAGAGATACAGCATATAATAAATATCACACAAATTGATATTCATAATTTTATAATAATAAAAATCTAATATTTCAATATCAAATACCACTGATTAGTGATTACAGATTCCCATATCATTAAACAGTTTAGTGGAATTAACATAAAAATTTAAGACAAATTTCCGATGTTTCAAAACTTTAAGTATTCAAAATTCAATAAAGAATTAAGCAGCAGTTCGGCATTTACAAAATCAGTTCCTATGAATCATCATAGAATATTCTGAGGAGAAAATAAAGAAAGAGGAAACAGACAGCGACAAAAGAAGAAAATATGCGAATATGAATTTGTGTGAACTTACGAATCGACCGCTGCACAATTACGACGACGCTGGCTCTGCATGTCGGTAGAAACGACAGTGACATAATGTCCAAAAGTCTCTAATTAAATAATTCCAATGAAACTATATTTGGAACACAATTCTTTCAATAAACGTAAATTTTATCTACAGAAATCATTTAAAAATACAATCCTCTAGAAGGAAAAGTAGTTTCCACATTACGTGCTTTCCTAAAAATACACTTAACTCCAACGAAATACTAATTTCTCAATCACTTTCTGCATTTGTATAAAGATATATTATGAACTCAAAGTGCCATAGTTATTTTAATAGGAGCAGTTGCATATTTCTTAGAGCATCGGTCTTCCAGTTATACGGCCCAATATACAGCAATCATCTCTTTGCCTCCCGCTGGGGGTCTACCTCCCTCAACCCCACACCCACCCTCTCTGACTGCAGCTCTTTCTGGTTCCACCACCAGTCACGAACCTCCAGGAGGGGGGGGACAAAATCTATGGATTCTATAACGGCCCTCTCACATCGTTCGGATGCTCCGTGGAATCAGAAGAACGGATCGTGAATAGCAGAAATAAGGGAGTCGAAGGCGTGAAAGGAAAAGAATGGGCCGCCGTTTTTTGTAGTCGCGGACACATGGATTTCGCAGGTTCTCAACGCCGGGTGTGTGAATGCAAAAGAATGTCCAGGTGTTCTGTTGAAATATTATGTTCTCATTTGTTTGTCTCTATGTCTACGATATTGATACAATTCAATGAATCAAACTGAAATGAACCATAGGAACCATAGTGTCATGAATTATTCGTAATTTAATCCAGTAGGTTGTTAGAAATGTATTTTGCCTTTAGATAATCTAAATGAATATATATATATATATATATATATATATATATATATATATATATATATATATATATATATATATATGAGTAGTGATGCAGCCTAAAATTGTACGATATTTAACATTTCCCCTGAATGAGCATCAATTGAGATAAAATGACTAAACAGATTTCAATCAAAAGTTAAAAAATCAAAAGTCACAACTCAGTATCATTATTTGTGTTAGATCACTTTTGCCTTGTAGTGATCATCTGGTAGAAATCCTCTCGTTTGTTTTTAAAGAGGTCATCAAGCCACGGTCGAAACGCATTTTCATCAGGAAAGGCAGTTCCTTGAACGTTGGTCGATAGAGAGCACAAAAGGTAAATTTGAGGGCGCAAGATTAGGTGAATAAGCCGGGCGTGGAATCACTTTCCAACCCAACTCGTGGATGGTTTCTTTTGCCAAATTAACAGAATGTGGGCAGGCGTTATCGTGTAATAGAATCACTTCTCACAGATTTATTATTATTGGTCGATTTTCTTGGATTGCTACTATAAGACGTTGATGGCAATATATGTCAGCAGAGATGGTTATACCTCGAGGAACCAATTCGTAGAACATTACACACTTTTTGACGCACCAGATGCATACATCAATCTTTCGTGGATGCGCGTTGATCATTCTTCGGGGAGCTGCTTTGTTCGTTAGAGCTCAGCTATTCCTTTCTCCTTTGTAGACTAATATAATGACATTTCTGTCACTACTAACGATATTGAATAGGAATAGTTAATGATCTTTTCGAGTCAATCTAAGACGAACAAAGATAACACAAGAAATCGCTGATTTTTGTGGTTTTGGCTCAGATGACGCGTTAGTCACATACCCGATTTTTTTATCTTTCTCATTGAACGCTAATGTTGCATGATGCTTGGATGTCTATTTGGCAATTCTTGGGCGCACTGATGTGGTGCATTGTGAGTTACAGTGTTTACACGGTCATGCCAAAACAACACACTTGAACAAATCATTTCCTAACCGTGCTCCCTCCAATGTTGTTACCTTGCACGGTGCAAATATTCCTAGCGGCGTCTGTGTACTCTCCCTCTATTAAACTCAAAAAGAATATGTCGGAAATGTTCCATATTATTTACATGATATTCCATTTTATATCGTCCACAGAAACACTCGCTACGGGAAACAATGCAAAATTCAACACAACCTCAGGCAGAACTTAAAGAAAAAATGACAATCGTATATTCCCCAGCAACAGAAGCGTAAACACGTTAAACAAAAACTCTTTGGACTTATGCACCGATCCAATATTACTTGTCTACCTTGTTGCCAATAATTTCTGGAAGAAAAATGTCTGTGAGAACCAATTTCAGTTCATCTACCATGGACTGATTTTACTCAACAATCCAATAGAGAATTATATGTCATCTCCTGCCGACATTTCACAGTTTAAAAGAAATTTAGAGACGCTCTCAGTGTCCCAGAACATGAACTAACAAAAAAAACTTGGATGTCATCCCTCCGACATGCTAACTACTCCTTGTACGTCGAAGACGACCGGAAGGGCAAAGAAAAGAAACAAGAGCATTAATGGGAGGGAGGAGTCGCGGGCAGCATGCGCGTGGCCTGAGCCCCGCCCGCGCATCGCCGACACCACTATTGCCTCGCCCCCCACTCCCCATCATCCAGCCCCGCCCCCGCCCCCGCTGCCGCCCCCTCCGCCATTTCTCCGACCCCGCGCGCCCCGCGCCGCGCTGTCATCACCGTTGCCACAGCCTCCTCCCTCTCCCACACTTCCGCTCCCTCCTCCGTCACCACTATCGCCCCCATGAGTGCTATTGCCTCTGCGCCTGCCTCCAACCCTACCTCTGCCATCGCCACCACTATTTTCCTCGCCGCCGCCCTCGCCGCCGCCCTCGCCGCCGCCCTCGCCGCCGCCCTCGCCGCCGCCCTCGCCGCCGCCCTCGCCGCCGCCCTCGCCGCCGCCCCCGCCGCCGCCCTCGCCGCCGCCCTCGCCGCCGCCCTCGCCGCCGCCCTCGCCGCCGCCCTCGCCGCCGCCCTCGCCGCCGCCCTCGCCGCCGCCCTCGCCGCCGCCCTCGCCGCCGCCCTCGCCGCCGCCCTCGCCGCCGCCCTCGCCGCCGCCCTCGCCGCCGCCCTCGCCGCCGCCCTCGCCGCCGCCCTCGCCGCCGCCCTCGCCGCCGCCCTCGCCGCCGCCCTCGCCGCCGCCCTCGCCGCCGCCCTCGCCGCCGCCCTCGCCGCCGCCCTCGCCGCCGCCCTCGCCGCCGCCCTCGCCGTCGCCCTCGCCGTCGCCCTCGCCGTCGCCTTCGCCGCCCCTTCGCCGCCGTCCTCGCCGCCGCCGCGTGACATTCACGGGCCATCGCTCCGGACGCGGCGCGATGCCAGTTCGTTCGGCCTTTCACGAGGCGCCCTTGCCCTTACAGATGGCTACTATGCACGCCCCGCGTCGCCGGGAACTCGGACTCAGCGAGTTAAATACGGAAGGGTGCCGCTGAAACGGGGAGACTGACCGTTAGAGCCGGATTAAGGTTCATAAGAACCACTAAGCCCGTGGATCTCATCCGGAGTGTCGTGGTGGGCCGCGAGATTCTCGGAAGTGTGCTCCATAATATTGCGGTTTCAACATTAAATGTAATTTATATTACGATTGTTATTAAATATTCACTTAGATAGTATATGAAAATTCAAATCTTTAAAAATTGTCCTCTCTTTTCTAAAATAAATTTAAAAATTACTTAAAATTGATAAGTTTTTGTATAACTCGATATTCCCATCAAGAATTAAAAAAGAACTTGCGGAAGTAATCATCCTATTAGTTTTGGTCCTAGCGTTTCTTCCTCCTTCTTTCGCTCACTCTTCCTCTCCCTTTTCTTTCTCTTTTTCTTTTCTTGCTCTCTCCGCATGATTTTCAATTTGACTCTCTCTCTCTCTCTCTCTCTCTCTCTCTCTCTCTCTCTCTCTCTGTCTCTCTCTCTCTCTCTCTCTCTCTCTTTCTGTTTGTAATATTATTCTCTACCCTTTTTCCTTGCCCTTATACCCTCTCTTTATCTTAATAAATGAATTATCATAATAGTGATGTAAGGAACAACAGAAAATTGCTTTTTCAATATACGTAGCTCTTAAGTATTATAATGCGATGTAATGAGCGAAGAATTATAAGCTCATAGTAACATCATTTACATGTAATTTGTATGTAATTTGTTACTCCTTGACATTAAGTTTCTTCTTTCTTCTTGTTAATTGGCGAATATTCTGTGAGATGGAAAAGCGCTTTCGACATTCATCGTAAGGCATCTGAGCAGCTTCTCTTGGAGCGACAAGCAGCTACACCCTCTCACAATGCCTGCGGCTGGCAACTGAATTAACGTGAGGCTGGATGCGACAGTGCAATGGATCCCCAACCCATATGGTTCAGCTATCACAATTAGTCTGTGGTGAAGAACAAACAGGACAGGCGGCTGCTGTGTAATGGCTTATAAAGGTTTACACAAGGGAAAAGCAAAAGGACGTGCACGTACGAGAATGTACGATGTCTAATAAAGAAAAAATTGTAAACATCTTTCAAAACTAATTTGAGCGCAAAAATATCGGTGCACTCGTTTCTTCTGGACCATAAAACATTATGGGAAAATTTATTGATAAATAAACTTAAATAAGAAAAGAATTTTGCATTCCGAATAAATTTTGAAATTCGTATGAATGAGGTTCTGAAATCTTTTATAAAATCACAACAATGATTTTAACTTTCAGGGCCATCTCAGAACACCACTTTTCTAAATTTAGTCACAGTAATGTATGTAAAATATATGTTTAATATAATTGTCTTAGATAATTCTCGCTTTCATCAATTAGGGTTTGTAATGGCCATGAAAGGGACTTGTAATTTGAAATCAAAGCACGAACCCCTTTCAGTAAATAAAAGAATCAGGACTACGTCAGCCGTCATTCGAAGATTTGTTTCGTTTACTTTGGAATTCGGAGTGTACTTTTCAGTGAAAGTTTGTTGGACGTTTAAGCATTCCAACCGCAAGTCCTCTTCGGGATTCGTAATTCGGGTCGTGCCCACAATGAGAGCTTACGCATTAAGAAATTAAGAGTTAGGGACTGCGCCGCAGTTGCTTTGTGCGGCGCGGTGTGGCGGGGTGGGGCGGGGGGGAAAGTGGGGCCAGTGGGGTGGGGGAGGGGGCGTTGCGCATGAGCCGCACGTGCGACGCCAGGGCACGCACGGACGCAGCGTCGCGCGGGAACTCAACGCACAGACCGATTGGAGCGCTCTCCGCAGCAGATCTCTAAACATGGCGCCTCGAAGAAGTGGTGCGTTGCTGCAGGACAATGAATCCCAAAACAGAACATCGAAGACCAAATCGATGTGTCTGGATTCAGGTCTAATCATATCAATGTCAATCAACTCCGCCCGTTGATTAACGACATTTTTACTATGTAGGTAGTGATAGTCCCGAACAGCTAATAGACCATATTTGTATGTGTACCTACATACCCTGTATAATATACTCGTCAGTACTTCTGAATGAACACCTCGAATCTGGATTCACTATTATGCTCAAATATATAACAGGAAAGAATTATAAAGTTTATTTATTATTATTATTATTATTATTATTATATAAATAATTGTATATTAGGGTTGTCTTAAATTTAATACATTACAATTGTTCCTTGTTTTATATTTTCGTTTATGTTTTATCATTATTTAATTTTGGTATGATTATATTTCATTTACTTTTGTTTATAAAACAATTTATAGGATTTATACTACGATGCCATTGATGCAAAGCCTCGGAAACGTGCAAGTGATAGATAAGGAATTTACCTCAAGGAGTGCATAAAATAGATTTAAGATGAAAACATTTGAAATTTGTAGTTATGCAATAAAGAAATCAACGGCCACATATGCAATCCACAACACGTTACGCGGCAGCAGTCATTGACATCGTTCTTAACTGCGAGCGGTTCGTCCTAGACCTTTAAACCTGATTTTCATGTCCGTGAGGAAACCATGTCTAACTGCATGTGTTACTGCCTAAGTTTGTTACTTGGTAAGCCAGAGCCAAGCACGATATTCCCTTAAGCAGGTATGCTGCAAAGTGCTCAAACGAACTACTTCTCACCTGAGAGCCCGGCTTTCCCTCCTTCCGTTGTCATTTCCCCTCCAAATTTGAATTATGTTGATGTACTTAACTATTCATTACTTTACTTACTTTTTTTAAGTCCTGCTTTGTAGAATAGTGTTTACCAAGGAACATGAACGTGTTCGAATGGCTAATTCTTTGCTTTTTCGTTTTGTGTTATATTTTATAAAACAAAATTTTTATTTTTTTGTATATAGCAATTTTTTTCTTTCAACGGCTTTTTCCAGCTTCAGGAGATGCCAATTCTGACTATCCTCGCCGGGTACCCACTATGTCCCTCAGTGGGACACATCTTAACCTTTTACACTAGACACACACGCGGGTCCTCGGTCTGTGGTCAGCAGTCTCACAAGGCCTTCCGCGACAACATACATACGTGAAAGACAAGGGACAAACAACCATGTCCCTAGCGGGACTCAAACTCGCGACCTTTAAGACCGAGGCACTAGGTCGGCACACGCTGTAGCTACCTCGGTCATTCAGGACAGCTATTTGTTGTATATAGCAATAATATGAAATAATTAACAAGTATCTATAAATTAACAACTCTACCTTACGGGTGGACAGCTCTTTTATCAGATAATCTTTGTTAAACTTCGTAGCGTGAACGTAGGAAGTTAATGCAATTATTGCACTCTTAAGTAAACGTGATTAGAAAATCAAGATCCTTGCGATTCAAAATGTTGTATTTTGCTCTAACTTGACAATTTCAAAGATGACTAATGTACTTAATTTTAAAGGATCATTTCTTTGCTTGAGTAGAGTAAAGAGGAAATAATATCGCATTTGTGACAATGACTGACTTCCCCCAAACATTGTCATAAGCCAGGTATCCAGTGACGTCCCGCCATCCCAGAGCAATTTGTACAACCCTCACTTTTAAATCTTGCTGTAGTTAGTCAGGACGCAGTGCCCGCCTACTCTAGTAAACTAGTTACCATACCTAGCGACATTGACATGCCTGCCCTAGAGCAAGTCACTTCATAAAGTCTTTAATGTTCACATCTACCGTCTTCCTGTTTCTGTATCTGTATTCTACTCGTAGCATACGTGAATGAGCCAAGAGTTCCAAAAACGTCGCAGGGCGGGTCGCGCCGGCTGTCACGTCGCCCCATGTGCGTGAGGAAGGCCGCTGGGCACGCCAGCGCTCCATCGGGGCACACGCAGCGAGGCCGCTTGGACGAAATGCGACCACGCCCTTCACAGGGCCCCCCTCCTTCCACTGGCTTCTTTTATACTTTATGCGAGTCTACACAAACACAATCGTCAACGGAAGAAGATGGGTATTCACATAATGAAAAACTTAAAACTCGTAAGATGCTAAACACAATGATGAAGAAGAGAGCTGTTGATATGCATTGAACTGTACAGTGTTTCAATTGCCTGATCAATAAATGAGTATTGAATTTAAATAATACTGAGTTTCAACAAGTTCCAATCTCCTCATACGAAGTTTCATGGGTTGGCTTTTATATGTGAACATTCTATTACCTATATTCGTTATTTATTGTAACAAAATATTTATTCAAATATAAAAACTACTTTCATTATTTTTATAATTTTAAAAGGCCAAAAATTCAATTCCATTGTATTAACAGTTAAAGTTAAGGTGGATGAAAATCAAATAATGAGTGTATTTGGGCTAGTTCTGACCACGAATGTCTTGAAATCATTCAGTAATTACAGTGTAATAAAGAAAGCGTTTATACTCATAACACGTTATCCTTCAGTTTTTCCTGAAGGATAGCCACACCGTTCGTGGGCTGCAATAGTGGCGTAACTCCAAAAACCAGGGGTTGAGATAAAGGAGTTTGACGTTCCACCTTGTGTACTGAAATTCATTCTTGCATTCACACTTCTGCCATTTCTTGGTGGAATACCTCTACTGTAAGAATGCTGATATTGCTGCTGGAAGGTAGACCAATCTGCATTTCTTGAGTGTGCATTAACTCAAAATTCGTATTTTTTGAGTTGTGTCATTATTGCAACCCACGAGCGATACAATATACCTCAACAAATCTTGATGGTTATGTTTTATTTCTCTTGTGAATATTCAGTACCAATTACATTAGTTATTTAAACTAATATACTACACGAATAATTAATCATTTGCTTCAAAAATCAAAATACAAACCGCAAATATTTATCAGTATTGTCGCAATCGCAAATATTGATCAGTGAAATGATACTAAAAGCAAATAAAAGAAGAAAAAAAACAAATGCCTACTATCAAAATTTGAAGAAAGAAAATAGATTCAAAATAAATTCTAGTACACATCAAATCTGCTTGCAATGCTTTTCGTCTTCAGCAATATTAACTTGTTTAACAAATTAAATGCGTAATGCCACTTTCATTTCAGACGTTCTCGCAAACATGCTGTAGAGGTATGTCACATATAACTTATAACGACTCCGCCGACACCGCACTAGATTGAAATCGGGGACACGCAAGACACACAAGGTAAGAAACTCATAAAATTTTGTGTATCACAATCAGAAATCACAGAAATCAAGCGACAGATTTCCTAAATTATTATCTTTGACGAGCTCATGAAAATACGTTCGCTTGGAGTTCCTGAATTACAATAGCAGTTCCAGGTCAGCAAACCGGTGAGCTAAATGTAAAAGATGGAGCATCGAGATTGCGAAGATACAGGCGCATGGAAGTTTGCCGGAGCGGAAGCAACGTCACAGAAATGCCAACGTCATTTAAAATTAATGACCTGCACAAACTAAAAACGCAAAGGGCGGATAAGGAATGAAACAGACAAATGCGCACAAGTATATCGTTTACTGGATGATTAGTGGGTCTTCCTGGGGAATTCGTTGCATGTTCAGTAATAAAATTCACGAGTTTATGAGTTATTTACGTGAAGTCGATTACAGCCGTGGAGTTCTCTTTGTTATTTGACCCGTTCAAAGCTATGATGTACAGTTTTTGTGTGATGGTAGTTCCCAGAATAACATCAATAATTTTAATTTCGAAACTCTTTTAAAGAGTTTTTCTTAACAAAAACATGAAAGGAAAAATAATTAATTCGTTAATTAGTTGTAAACTGAGTCAGTAGGTACTGCATCAGAAAGGTCTACAAAAGTGAATTCTTGTATATCACGAGTATTCTTGCCATGTTTTTTTCTTAAATATGTCACAGTTCTAAAGTTCCATTCAATCCAACTTAGTACTTTGTATCATAAAAAAATTATTCGAATAAACAAAAGCTTCACATTTCGAAGTGTAGCAAATTCTTCAATTAAAGCTGGCATTTCTCTTGAAGTGAATTTCCAAATAGAGATAGGCAACTTTTAAAAATTACAACATGGCTGTAAAAGCAATATCTGAAAAATGTTTTTGGAAATAAAGAGAATCCAATTAAATTATCCACTTTTAGTACAATAAAATATTTAGAGGCAATGCAGCAAACTTTCATACAATTCATATTTTAACACCCGAATGGAGGTTCATTGCGTTACCTATGGATGTTCTAAATAAACTGACATCTCATCCGACATAATACTCTAATGGAAATGAGTCCCTTTCAACAACAAAAAAAGGCTTAGTTCATACTAGTCAGCGAGAACAAACGCCGCACTCATTTGTCTGACACTCGAAACCGTTGAAAATTGCGTAATTTGATAGCCGGCGCCATCAAGTATGCATCGAGATCCATCGCAGCGCATGAAACTTGCATGCGAACGAGCTCCGGATCAGTGCGTCGCGCGCACCGCGGAGTGGAGTGGAGTGGAGTGGAGTGGGGAATGGGCGATGAATGAAACATGGCCAGCGAGAGGAAGTGACCTCTTGTCTCCGGTGGCGTCGCGACGCGCGCCAGCTCCTATGCGACCACCTAGCAACGCCTCCTGGAAAGGTCAATAAGCAAAGCGAGCAATAGTTTCGAGGCCACTGGCTTCACTATACAGTGCCGACTTCTCCGAGCAATGCTGCGTTTACGGGCTGCTACATCGTAAATATGAACATTGCGTTTTCATATCAGCTAATCTAAGGGAAGCAGGCGGTTTCGGCGGGAACGACGGTGCGGAGGTTATTAAGTGCGATTCCAGTGTAAGGTGAATTTGGGTTCTTAGTGAATGATTAAGGTTATGGCAAACCATGCTACAACCAATTGATGATAATGACGATGACAATAATAGTTATAATAATCATAATTCAATAAACGGATATATACAAGATAATTGTTTAACAATATCTACGTTTAAAATTTTAAATTGTGTACCCTTAAAATTGCGTGAGTACTTGTTGGTCAATTTGTTGCGGTTGGATCAAAACGGAACATTTCGTGATGGCATGTATATACTCCTAAATTAATTACCCATCGAGAACGAAAAAGTGCAAATTGTCATGTAATTAGTCATCTTCATCCTAGGATTACGAGGTAAATTGGATATCTTGTGAAGGTGAGGCACATCCAATGATATACTGACTGAATTTCCTCGATCATACGGTGACATACGTAAAAGTGTATTTTGATCGTTTAAATTCTATAATAGGTACCTAGTAAACGTGCACTCCCAGTAATGCAATAGAAATTTATTTTCAACTATCATCTCCATTTGAAATTTTGCGAAGTGCAAAGTATCTCAAATTAATCCGAATTAATCATTTCCTTATGAGTTCACGTTATAACCATGTCTCCTTGACCATGGGCAATCATTACATTCGTGTACTATTTGAGATATCCCATTCCTTCCATCAGAGCCCAGATGAAACGCAGCTGTGGACGCCCATTTCTCCGAGTGCCAAGAAATTTCCCTTCTGATATGCTTCATTTTATCTTGTTCGAGGAAGTGATTCGCTCCTGAAGCTTCATCTTGTAGGAATGTCGATTTTGGCTTCACCTTCTTACTTTCAGTGTTCATTACTCACTTCCTCCGTAACCGTTTTGTTCTGTTTCTTTCCAAACCAACTGGTTCTATTCACTCTCCTTCAAATCCACATAGTAACTGCTTCTTTTAACGTTACTAGGTGTTGTCTACATTGCGCCTATGATTGGCTTGCTTATTATACAGCCACAGGAATTAATACAAGAATTATTTTACAACATACGATCCGGCAAAATACTTCCTAACTCCCCGTCCTCCCGATTTGTCAATATGTCAACAATGGAGGGTACCATTTACTGGACATAATATTTAAAACCAAATAACATAAAATGATATAACATTTGTTGTTTACATATATCAGTATTTTTTCTGTATCTTTTTGTTTGTTACTCTGTTTAAATAATACAGGATGTCTTTTAGCCGGACCTGTACGTCAATCATTGAGTCGTCTCAAATTAAATCAGAAATTTATGGCCAAATAACTTCGTTTAATTTTTAAAATTCGCTCAATAGACATTAATAGACAAGACGATAAAACAGTAACATATTCTTAGATCTCGAATACCAATAAAATATAAATTCTCATGTTTTATATTAATATGATGGAATAGTGTTTTTAACTTTCAGTCAAGTTCAAGGACTAACTTATAAGCCGACGCTCATTTTCCGCTGCCGTCGACTAAAACTATAAATCTCAAGAAAAAACGGACTCTCGTTCATGGCATTGACCATAACAAATTGAACAAGAAAGTTATTTACACAAAAATATAAAATATTAACCCCTTCCGAGAATACTGGAAAAGAAGTTCCCACAAAGTACATTCTAGAACGGCCTCTGAAAGAGTGTCAGTTACCGCGAAAACACGAAGTAATTTCCGCGGCGCGGAGGCACGAAACTTAATCTTTTAAATACCGGCGTACTGCGCAAAGGCGTTCCGTGCCGGTGTTTCTGTATTTGGCTGCCTAATCGGAAGACGAATGAATTTTCAATTCCACTCCCCCTGGCAGCGCCGAGGCGCTCGTTGCGTTCCGGAGACGGCGCCTCACCACCTCCCCAACCCACCCCCACCCTCACCCCCCTACCTGGCGGAGACGGTGACGAGGCTAGGGGGTAAAGAAGCAGTGGGGGGAAAGGTTCGGCGAGGACAGCAGTGGCCTTCACTTGACGAGGTCGGGGTTACGATCAAAGCTCCAACATATCGGGAAATACAGACAACATTATGAACCATTCCGGTAATATATTAATAAAAAGTTCCATTTATTATAGACAATTATATTTAAAATAAAAATTAAGAACATTGGTTTTATTTCATCATTAAGTCTACATATAATTTTAATATTGATGTATTTTGTCAAAAGAAATTTACCTGAAGATGGAGACGCACAGATTTCTGAAACGTTGTACGAGTTAAGACTTAATGATATAATAAAACCAATGTTCATATTTTGTTATTTTAAATATGATTGTCTATAATAAATGGAACTGTTTATGAACACAGACAATCAAAAGAAACTTAACATTCGGATAATTTTTCCGAATATTTTTGTTCAAAATTTGGAACATTTAGCGAAGAAAAAACGTAGAATTTTTATTTTCTTGTAAATCATCTGATTACATACATCTCTTGATAAATATTATTCTTCCAATTTTTGTTAAGAAAAATAAATTTCGTTTTGGAAAATTATATTTTCGTAAGCATGACCTTCGAAATAAGACCTGGATATTTCGATTACGTTTTAATCAAACGTAACAAAACTATGAAGTAAATTGTAAAATTTTGCCAAGGGTCTCCCAAAAGGTTTCTCTTAATATCGTAAGGTTGTAGTTAACAAAACAAATACATTTGCGAGCGACGAATATAGCAAATAAAACAGGATTAATGATAATTTTGGAAAAATACTTTCTCATTATTATAATAGGTATGAATTAAAGATCATAAATGAAAATATTGAGAGGTTCTTACAACCTTTTATTGTTCTTCGCAAGCCAAAAAAAAAAGAGCAGTTCGTTGTTGTCTTCTTTCATCAAATACTATCGTTTTAATCAATTCTTGTACAATGTTCAAGAGATAATCTAAAGCAGGCACATGCCTTTAGTTTGGGATTTTTGAACCACTTTCGAGGAATGTTTTCGAAATTGCATGATATGCAATTCAATCCTAAACACACGAAAACCAACTTTTCAGAACTCATTAAATTAGTGCTCATATTGAAAAGTTTATCGGGTAGTATTTGTCAAGCAGATTCGTTTTTGTATGATCTGATTCAGAATAGGATGTTAATTTAATACTACTAAGTATTAAGGATTTTTAGAAAAAAAAATACATTGTTACTATTTGTACGAACAGCTTAAAATTCGCATTTACAAAATATATTACTGGCACGTATTATTTTAAACAAAGTATGCAATAAGGACAAACATTCTTGCCTGCAACGAGATATGAAGCAGCTCGCCTCTAGCTCAAGCTGACCACGTAAGAAAGGAAACCTAGCAGGGTCCGGCGTAAACGACATACGACAGCAAGTGATTGGAAACTTCTGTCCCCGTAATCTCCATTTTTAACCCCTGAGCGGCGACGGCGGCGGTTCACCCCCTCGGTCGATAGGAGGGGGGGTCGCTGACAAAACGTGGCGGCGGCGGCGGGCAGAATAAAGCGACGGAGCGGGCGGCGCCGCGCGTACCAGCCGCGACTCCGACCCGCCCCCGCCTCGCCCTCACCACGCCCCCGCTCCCGGCGGCGGCGGCATTTGCGCCTGCTTTCTGGGTAGCGGCCCCGCCGAGCCGCGCTGCACCGCTTCGGGGAACCGCTCCCGCTCCCAGAGGCGCCACGCGGCAACCCGCTCCGCAGCACTGGGCACGTCCATGCGCGAGCGGGAGGCGGGAAAGAATTCAATTCAGTTCAACTCAATGATGCCTTATTTTACGTGGCGAGACTCAGGCTATCAAGCCTACTCTTCCGCCTGATCGCGCTCCTTTTATCTAGCGGAGAAGTAAGGTATTACTCGGGCGACAAACAGGCGATTTAAATTTACCTCAGGTTTTTTTAGGTTTGAGGATTTTTTTAAACCGTTCAGTAAATCTACAACATGGGACAGCCGGATTTACTTCCCCTCTGAAGGAAGGCGTATGAAGGACTTTTTCGACCTTAGAAATCCACGGCTTCGATCGGGTTCGCATCGGACCCGCAATCTTGTGTGTTACTCCCGATACACTCCCGATCGTTATACCAGCGAAGCCCTTAAGCCGAATGCTTCCCAGAGGAGAAGTTTGCGATGTAGGCTCTGATTTCCAGTTGGTTAGTTCCACGTCCGTCCCTAGTGTAGTGGTCTGTTTTTGTGTGCTTCTCTTATTGGAACCATTTCATGAGAGGAATTTAACGTTCAAAAATGTCAAATTCTTATGCAATTGACAACACGAAGTTGAAATAAATTTCCAAAGAATGAATCAGTAAATGAAAAAAAATTGACTATACTTAAAAATAAACAGGTAGTATAAGATCTTACCCAAGACTAAAGAGGATCTATTTTAATGAAGTAAAAACCTAGGTAGTATATGCGAGGCACTTCTAAAAAGTTTCCCTAGGTCGGTAACAAAGCGTGTTTGATCATTCACTCTATAGTCTGGTTCTCACCCCTAGAGATTTCCATCTTTTCTTAAAATTTCTTCTCGTCATTTAAAATTCCCAGATTTTGCAAATGGAATTTTTGTAAATAAGAGGAGTTTCCATTGACAGGCCTTATTCAATTTCCTTTTAATTAGTGTTCCTGTTTCCTTCAAAGCTATCTTGAAAATTAATTTAGAATTATTTACGTACCACGAGATAGTTTCCAAACTACATATCATTATGTTCTTCTTCCTCCTGTGTATTACTTCTACGCTGTTCTAAAAATTAAGAAGTCCATTGTCGTACAAAATGTAAGATCTCAACTAATGTATCTTCCAACTCTTCTCTTTTCCATTTCATTCTTGTTTTTCTTCACTCGCTTCTCCACGTTCTTCCCTGATTGCTTTAGTGAGGTTCCTCTTTCTCTCATGATGTGGTTCATTTCCTTAGTTACATTCCGCACCAATAACCCTTCCTTCCAAAGTTTGAAGTCATTTTAGTAACTGATTAACTCTCTGCCTGCGAGAGTGGTCAATACTTTTATACTCAACGAATTTCGTGCCTAGATTCATATTCCAAACACTGGAGAAATCCCAGGAAAAAACTACCTAAATAAAGAAGATCGTGCCTTCACTTTAAAATCTCTTTTTGACAATTGTCTCTAATTGCCGGAAGAAACCCATACAGCAAATAAGTTAAAAACAATTATTCATGAAACTAGAATTTCTACAATTTTGGCGTTACTGTTGCAACTTTAATTCGATATATCAGTGCGTGATAGGTTGCTCGGCAGTGGCATATTTCATACTTAGCGAAATTGAAACATTCTGCAGTCAGGGGAAATTGAGAACGGCTGCAACGATCGGTCGTTTCCATTAGTTTCAACCAATTAATTCCCGGCATCAGTAGCTCAGTAAAATACACGGAATTTGCACGATTCTCCGATTGTCCTCTTCGTCCATATCGATTCCTAGGGGTGAACATTCTGCTAATATCCAAATCCCAATTAATCATTGATATAGACACTTTCAACGAATAACTAAAATATAGAGAAGCGTCGGAGCAAGTGGGTAAACAGGAAGAAGCACTATTGGATTTTTTCAGACCTCCCCTTTTCTGTTCTAAGGGTCTTCAAAATGATTACTTTCACCCAAAGTTGGATAAAATATTGTAATCGAACGAAAAGTCTCCTACATCTTCATTCTTCGGAAAAGAGAAACATTACTTATTAAGGTGACGTTCTGAGAAGATTCAAAATAAACCCATTTATAATGTGCATTACCTACGCCGCTGTAAAAAAATGTTCCCCTTTCCGGAAGGGGAAGCCTCGTTTGCCGCGCACATGTTTCTCCATTCGCTGAAGTGGGCGTGTGGGTGGCGATGACTCACGCCGCGCACGTCGTCCTTTGCGCCTCGGGGCGAAGCCACACGACCGGCGCAAGCCGCCCCCGAGGATGCCAGGTCGACGAGATAAAAGCCTGGAGGCCGAAAACAAAAATCGGGAACTTCCACAGAACAGTGATGAATAAGGTCCGGAAGTTAATCAAAAATCATTTTTAATAATAAGCTTTATAAAATGCTAGTTATCAAATGTCCACAAAACACGATCAAACGAACGATTCGATGATTTTATATAGTATATTAGAGCATACTTACTGCATTTTGCGTTAATGCATCGTATTTCCATTATATTTAAGTTATTATTCATATTTTATTACTTTTTTTTATCTTAATGTGAAATATTTCTCTTGTAATTTCAGTTAATATGCATATTTGTCTCCTGAAACCGAAAAGTGTACTTCACAAATGTGAATGTGAATGCTATTCATGAGAAATCATGGGAATGTCTTTCGTTCGTTGCAGCAGTATATGGCTGAACTTCTTTAGATGATATCATGGCGTACCGGAAATGATTTGTCCGACTATGAATAATTTGTGGCATTGGAATTGATACTTTGAGGATGATACAGAATAAATTAGTTCTTAATTAAAAATTTTGTATTTGTTCATACACATAAATGTTAATTGTTAGAGCATATTTCATTGTTCTGATGCATATTTTACAAATGTTAGATCATACTTGCTTTCATATTCCTCCGTTTGATAAAGCATTAACTTCCGAGCCTTAGTGATGAATATCCACTACTTCGATTACCGTGGATCTCACTGAAGAAAATTGAATTTAATATTAAGACGATCCGTTATATGAGAGCGTAGGCTTCTTAGGCCGGAATCAGTAACTACTTGGCTGTCCGGGAGACGCCGCGTTCTAGGCACAGATGTCAACGTTTCGGTCGCCATTCTACGATTGATTGATTTTTTCGTGTTTCCAGGCCCGTCAAACTGCTCTCGTCATTAGTCCCGTTCGTGTAGTGCATGTTTTTTTTCTCGGGAGATGACGGTGATCTTCCCCCACTGGATGGCGAGATCCGGCGCCGACCTACTGTCGGCTAGTGGGGTTTCCCCCTAACCTGGACTCTCCCACCAGCGGGGCACCGCCCCAGCCGGGACAAGCTCTAAGCTCCCGACCGCTCTCCCTGGATGTGTGGTAGTGTAGTGCATGTTAGTGTAAGTGTGTGTGTAAAGGGGAGAGGATAGGACACGGAATGGGAAGGACAGATCGCGCGCGGTCCGTGGCCCGTTTGGTAGGGTACTGCTCCGGCATTTGCCTGGTGTTGATCGGAGAAACCACGGAAAACTACCGATCAGAGCAGCCGGCCGCTAGAATTCTCCTCCAGACAGCGAATGAATTCGACCTAGCTGAAAAGCTAGTGTCGAAAATCCTGCCGCCGTCAAGACTCGAACCTAGGACCTCCCGGTCAGAGGCGCTGCAGTGACATCAGTTGATGCACTGAGCTACCGCTCCCGGTCCCATTCTACGACCTTCCTCATTTCGCCCTGAAGAAGGACGTAAAACGGTGGCTGAAACGTTGGCACCTGTGCCTGCGTCACCCGGACAACCAAGTAGTGACCTTACGTTACATTACATTGCACATTACTCACTAGCAACTTAAGTATACGTAATACTTGATATACAAACAATAACCGTCAGAATACCCAGCAACACCTCAAGCAGAGTTGCCAAAATACGTCCTAATAGACATAACCAGTTTTCCCTGAAACAAGCTAAACCAAAATTTCTATCGAGTGATAACCACTTACATTATTAATTTATACTTTAATTAAATCAATAATTAACTATGTCTGCAAAAAACGATAGCAAGTCTACATTTTTCTTAGACGGTATTACTTTACGAAGATGGAAATCCTGAATAGATAACAATATAATAGTGTTTAACGAATGCAGAAATATTTTTCGCCCAAGTGTGAAGACACACTGAAATAAACACACGAGGATTCTTGCGGATAATTTTAGTAGATCAAATTTTGTTTACCAAGAAATAATAATCCCGATGACGTGATATTTGGTGAAAAATTCTTTCAATGAAAACTTTAAACACTAATATTCAGAAGTTTCTAAATAATTGAAATTGTTACTCTAAATATTTTTCAACAACATATTAGTTTGAAACTTCTTTTTTAAAACATTTTCTCTGCTTTATTTATAGTTTTTCAAGTTCTCAACATATTTTCACTGACCTCATCAAGTGTCTCTGTAAATTGTAAGAACGTAAAATTAGTTTATTAATAAGTAACAATAGCACATTACTAACATTTTATGGAATAAAATCGAGCGCTTGTAATAAAAGAATAGTAGCATGAGTTTTGTGAACAATTACACATTCTTGGATGTGAAGAGTACAACTCAATAGCAGAGGAAAATATTGATAAAAGGAAGAGAAGCAACAGTTGTGAACAAAACACAGATTTGAAACGGATATTGTCAGAGGCGTAGACGCGATATCATATAGCGCCACAACCTCCAATATAACATTCTTATCTCTCTTCCCATATTTCGCCTATATATTTCCGTCCGTCTCAGACGTGCAGAATTGGGCGTTTTGATTTGAAGATTTGATGTATCGAATTTCTATAAATTCTCTCGGCGAATAGCAGTCTGCGTTTGCTGCACAATCCATTCGGAGTCGAGGAGAGTTTGCATGTTGGATATCGTCACACGGCAGTCCCAGCCAGCTCTCTCCATATTACAGTTAAACGTATTACCAAGGTGTTTGAATTTTCTTGGAACGCGTCGCCTGGAAGCATTAGACATCCTATTATTTGCACAGTTATCAATTCTATGAGAACATTTTATGCATGAATTATTATATAAACGCAATGGTTATAACTCGGTCAAATACGTGGATTTTTAAGAGTGGAAACATCCACCACTTGCGAACCTTTGGTACAGACGAAGTCCTGTCACACAACGCGGATTTTGCTGTGTGTAAAAAGAACGTAAAGTCTAAATACTTGTACGTACATTACTTCTAAGCTACATTCTAAAATTGGTCATCGGCCTACCGCTGTTCACTACAACTATTTTGCAATGTGGCGAACGAAAAATCATATTATCATCTTTGATTATCAAAAGTCAAACTTTGGCGAAACCGAGATCAGTTCGTAATAATCCATGGTCTCATGAACTACTATCACCATCAGTCTGTCATCTTTTTCAGGATGAACAGACATTTAAACGAAAATTGTGTTGCAAAGGAACTTTTACAAAGTGGATAAAACATACCATTTATTATAATACTCGACTGGTTATCAAATTTGACGTAACGTCCTCATTTAATGCTTCTGCAATGACGTATTGAAATACAATATCTTACTACACTCATTTCGTAAATAACTTTTAACGTAAATTCATAAGCAAATCGGACTCAACGAGAATACCGTGCTGTGACGTACAGAATGCATCGTGACTAGGGTTGCCAACCGTTTTCCTTTTGGGCGGACAGTCCTTCATTGACGTCAACTGTCCACTCGTCCTCCTTTGTATTTTAAATGTCCTCCTTTTAGTAATATTTAAACATTTGTTGTCATTTATTTTGTCACATGACTACCATCTGCTAAGTTCTGTCGTTTAATGTTTAATATAGACTAGAAAACATGAATATCCTTTTTCTGAACCCTGACACATGCACATGACACGCATAAATGATAGTGTCTCTATCTCGCGAAAATAAATATAAAATAAAAAGAGACGCTCAGACCATCTTCATCTGTATTTTGCGAACGAATCTTTTCATATGAATTGCAAATGGAGAGAAGAAAGAAATAGAGCTGATATTAGTCTAAATTAAATATTTATAAAAACATAGGTTTATGCGTTTTTGTTTGTTTTTGTTGTTTTGTTGTTTTCTTATCCAGTGCTCTCCCTTTTAGATGAGCATCGTTGGCAACCCTAATCGTGACGCAACGGAGTTGGATGGCCTGCCACGTGGCGGCGCCCGCCCTCTTTCAAGTATTCATGCGCCTGCCAGCGCATAGTGCGTGGCGCGACGGGCCTCCAGGGCCGCTCCCCACCCCACGCAATTCGCTCCTCGCCTTGCTCGGCGGTTATCTCTTGCCACCCGCTGCCGCTCCGCCCCGCGCCCCGCTTTTCCTCGTCAACTTCGGGGCGCAAACTTCGCCGCTGTCTTCTCCCCCTAGACTCCCCCTGGCGACCGCAGCTTCGCGCCCACTTCCTCACCGTGGCACTGATTTGCAGAGACGTGCAAAGTGGCTTTTATGTCCACAAGCACTAAGTAGAAGTGAAATGAACCGTTTCTGGTCTGGCTGTTTGTAGTATTCACTATAAAATGAACGTGAATATGTTCAGTTGACCTATTCGAAGAAATCTCAATGAGCAGATACTTCTTGATAATATTAAAATACGAGTTTATATTAAAAATGAAATCATCAATAGTTTTCCTTTTTACAAAAAATAATGTCTTCCAAAATATTCTATTGATGTTAATGTTCTTTTATTTTCTGAAAAGTTTCCCTTCACTAAATTAGAAACAGGACACTCTTGAATCTGTGAAGGTACAAAATTTCCATCTGAGTGCCTAGAGTGGAAATGATGATATACAGTCGACTCCGGTTATAATGAACTCCAATATAGTGAACTTAATTTACTGGTCCCGTTTCACTTACATTACAAACAAGCGTAAGAAGATTCGAAGGCCTGACTCGGCTATAGTGAACGTAGGAAATACGTTCTGGAAATTAATTCCCTCCTGAAAAAAATATGTCGTCTTAGTGCCACAATTCCAATTCTAGGTAGCTTGGAAAACATATCGTCGGCCAAAGAGCATCATTTAAGAAGTCTCCCCGATGTAAAGGTAGAGGACCGAGAAGTGGCACCTTATTGATGATGACCTTATACCATTCAGTTTCAGTGCGGAAACGAAGGCCGTGTCCTGCATGGGCTAGAACTGGCGGCGGCGACGCGCGATTGTTTGCTTATATTTCAATCTTGGTGATCATTGTAGAAATCACGACCGTTAATAAGTAGTAGGATAATGGATCACGGGATCGGTCAATTAATGAATCACACTAGTTTGCCAACGTTTCGGAATATTTAATTCCTTCATCAGGGCTTACTAATACATATAATGGTCAAACATGGAGGAACATTATGTTTGACCATTATATGTATTAGTAAGCCCTGATGAAGGAATTAAATATTACGAAACGTTGGCAAACTAGTGTGATTCATTAATTGACCGATCCCGTGATCCATTATCCTACTAATCTTGGTGATATTTAATATACCGCGACACAAGCGTATTGAGTTCTACATAGGGGGCAGGAAGCACGCAACTGCTTCAGCCGGGCGATATCCGCCGTGCCGCGCAGAAAAGCGATCAGTTTCATTAGCCACTTGCTCCATCCTGCTATCGAAAGCATCTCGTATGTTATTAGGCGAGTAAAAGGGCCTTCGGAGAATGGGACTGTGTTCCAACAGTGCAAGAGGCATTGAGTTAGTCAATGCTGCATTACGATACTCAGACACAGAGGAGAATGGAGAATCTAGTATGGAGAGAGCATGAACTCTGGAGAAGGTTCTAGAGGAATTACTAATGAAAAAGTACGAAGGAAACAATTGAATATACTTGATTTTTTTAAGGAAAAATAAATATGTTGAAATTTTCAGTTCGTGCTCTTAATGTATTTTGCTGTATATCTTTATTAAAAAATCAATGGTTATGGGAAAATTCTATTTAATTTTGACATCATTGAATATGGTGAAACACTGTTATAGTGAACCAAAAATGTTAGTCCCCACAAGTTCACTATTACCGGAGGCGACTGTAGTTATGTTATATTGACAATGAGTTAAAAATATTTTAATATTTGTAAAGCTATTAATTTCACATGAAAAACAGCATCTTCAACATTTCAAAAACTGCTCGTAAAACTATTCAAAATTCATCCAGAACAGGTACCAAAAACCACCTCTCTCCCTTTGGATGTCAGATCCGAGGAATCTATACAATTTCTCCCAAGTTCACGCAATCACACGAGCTGGGAGTGGACAGCAGACCAGCAGGCTACCTATGCATTCGAGATTGCCTTCGGTGTCGGAAGCAAAACGCGGCGCTCCCCTCTGAATAGGGGAGAATTTATCGTCAGAGGGAAGGAAGCAAGCACGCAGGGAACATGGGAGTGAGAAGAGGGAAAGGAGGCTTCGTCAACTACCAAAAGTTAGAAGTATGTACACAAGCAAGTGATACGCTAGAAGCTGAGCGTTTGGCTTGAGCAATCTCTCAAAATCATAACCAGTTCGAAAGAGGTACTTTCGTTACCAGTAACTCTGGATTTCCTTTCGAAAATCAGGTAAATATCTCGCAAAATGAAAGCTCAGTCAACAGCTCAATTCAATTCAACGTCTTTCAAAGATAAATCTTTGACTGACAGATGAGTCCCTCGAAATGAAAGATTGAAAACTTCTCGAATGCGAAGATTCTTTTAGAAATGCAGCTTATTGAATGACACCATGTATTCAAATGATTGATTGATTGATTGTTAGTGATTCCGGGTGATTAGTCCCGTAATGTCATAGCGTCAACTACTATGGTCATTATTCCCATACGTTTAGTGCATGTTATTTGCTCGTTAGGTGGCGGCGGTGGTCTTCTCCCGCTGGATGACCAGATCCGGCGCCGACCTACCGTCGGCTAACTGTTTTTTCTTCAACCAGGTATCTCCCACCAGCAGCGCATCGTCCCCTCCGGGAGAAGTTTAGAGTCTGCGATCGGTCTCCCGGCATATGTGGTAGTGTAGTGCATGTTAGTTTAAATGTGTGTGTGAGAGTGTGTGTAAGGGGTGAGGATAAGACAAGGAAGAGGAAGGAAAGATTGCGCGCAGTCCGTGACCTGTTTGTTAGGGTACTGCTCCGGCATTCCCCTGGTGCTGATCGGAGAAACCACGGAAAACTACTGATCAGAGCAGCCGACCGCTAGAATTCCCCCTCAGACAGCGACTGAATTCGACCTAGCTGAAAAGCTAGTGTCGAAAATCCTGCCACCGTCTGCCTCGAACGTAGGACCTCCGGGACAGAGGCGCTGCAGTGAGATCAGTTGATGCATAGAGCCACCGCTCCCGGCACAATGTATTCAAGTCGACCAAAAATTTAGTGTTGTGGAGATATACTTGAAATGAAGTATTTGAATGTAAAATACGCTTAACATTAGTTGTAAACGAGCATGGTACCGTATTTGTAACCAAACAACAGACTGATGTTTTGAATTAAAACACAGTTTTGAAGACTTATAACACACGTAAATAGATTCGCACAGAAAGTTCAAATTCCATTTTGACAATTCTATCGCTCGAAAGAAATGTCTTCAAATCGTTCACGCTAGCAAACCACCCACCATTGAATCTAGGTCGTCTCTTCACAACCCTTTCTAGTGAGACGGTGCCAAGAGAGCCGAACGTCATAACAGAACTTGAGCACTTCATCATGTTCCAAACCTTTCGTGCGAATCACTTTTCTACATTCGGGCAACCGGAATAGATAAAGCAAAAATGCAGGCATCGATTGCCAGCACGAATGCGGCAAACTCCTGTCCGAAGAGAAATGAAACATCTGATGGAGCAAGTCGCCGCACAAGGGTGGGACGGCGGTGGGCGCGCTAGGCGATAAGCGTCGATGGGAGAAAAGGTTATTTCCGCCGCTTATCATGGCGCGCAGGCACCGATTTCCGAACCCGTCAATTTCCCCGTGACGGCCGTTAGAGCGTTTTTCGGGACCGCCCCATCCCCTCGCCCTCTACTACTCGCCTTCTGCATTCAACACCTCCGCGGCAGCCACCGTCAAACACTAATCTCCGACCTGATGTATGGGGTCGTGCCAGGTAGGACTGGCGGGAGAGTTAACGCATAATGCGCAATGCGATACACGAGGTGAACGGAAATTAACTAAATCCATAATGCCTCAAGTTACTTTTAGCCGGGCGATATAATTAGAAACTGAGATTGGGAAAGTAGGCCGCAAAATGGTTACATGTTGGCCGATTTCAGGCGATATTAGAAGGTTTTAAAAGATATGAGAAATTGGTGAATTTCTAATTTTGGCTTTAGATCCAGAAGAAGACGATGTTGCAGCATTTCGTTTATTTTTTGATGATGTGCAATTACTGTTTTTTTGGGGGGGGCGTCTTCAATATCAACGAAGTTAGTTACGTTTCTAATGGAAATAATTTCATGCTTTGAACTTTTTTTTTATCACGAGAAAGGATATTTGCATTCGTCACATGATTTCATTCAAAAGTCATCTGCACATGATAAGATTTTCTGAACATGAAAATAGTAGCACGCAACACTCACCATGCTGGATATTTCACTGAAATTTCTCCCGCGGGTCATTATGCAAAATCCATATGTCCAAATTTTGAAATGCATTGGAATATTAGAAAAAGGGTTATCAAGATGTTTTGCATCAGACCTCATGTGACCTCCACGCTTCCGAGGGCGAACCGTTACATCGGCATCGCCAGGAATGTTACGTGACATCTGTCAACCGGTGTCAGGTATCAAGCCGCGTTCGTTCTCTCACGACAGATGACAAAGGCCATTCCCTGCTCTATTTTCAGTTTAGAGTGCACAGTGCAATGCAATATTTAAGAAAATTGAAAAAGAATCATATGCTTGATGCGCTTGATGACTTTCTATGTTTCACCCTATGTTTTAGACACTTTATCAAAACCGATTGTGAAAATTTCTGTTCAGTGATTTACTTCGATCTGTTTGTTTTGAAATATCTTTATTTGCTGACGATGCAGTCCTTTTCGCATTCGCCTTAGATATTGAAACCCCAATTGCCAATTTACAATATGATCTCTCAGACCTCGAAGATTAATACGCAAATTGGGGAATGTCACTAAATCCAGTTAAAAGTTCCCCTGCAATATTCACGCTACGAACGCCCACGAAGACACCGAAGGACCTCTTATCTCAAATTCTCCCATTCCCTGGTAGCCGCTCTCACGTCCAGTCAAGTGTGCTGGAGTACCGACCGCCAGTTACGCCTGCTCTCTTGAAAATACCACATCAAGTATGTTATAAATTGGTCTAAGGAAAATCAATCCAACTATATCATTTACTCAATGCATCATCTCTTAAATTCACAAAATCCGTTCTATTACAGTCGGATAGAGTCGGATAGAGTCGGATAGAGTCGGATAGAGTCGGATAGAGTCGGATAGAGTCGGATAGAGTCGGATAGAGTCGGATAGAGTCGGATAGAGTCGGATAGAGTCGGATAGAGTCGGATAGAGTCGGATAGAGTCGGATAGAGTCGGATAGAGTCGGATAGAGTCGGACAGAGTCGGACAGAGTCGGACAGAGTCGGACAGAGTCGGACAGAGTCGGACAGAGTCGGACAGAGTCGGACAGAGTCGGACAGAGTCGGACAGAGTCGGACAGAGTCGGACAGAGTCGGACAGAGTCGGACAGGGTCGGACAGAGTCGGACAGAGTCGGACAGAGTCGGACAGAGTCGGACAGAGTCGGACAGAGTCGGACAGAGTCGGACAGAGTCGGACAGAGTCGGACAGGGTCGGACAGAGTCGGACAGGGTCGGACAGAGTCGGACAGAGTCGGACAGAGTCGGACAGAGTCGGACAGAGTCGGACAGAGTCGGACAGAGTCGGACAGAGTCGGACAGAGTCGGACAGCGTCGGACAGCGTCGGACAGAGTCGGACAGAGCCGTACAGAGTCGGACAGCATAAGCGGTAGCGAGAAAGTAAAACAAAGATTAAGTTGGATTACATTTCAGTGTCCCACCTCTTTGCAATAGTTGGATTTGAATTATGAGTATTAAGACATTCGTTCGCGTTCGATCTTCTCATCTTTCCGAATTTGCGAAGAAAACACACGTTTTTTCTCCCTACATGCCCTCCAAGGTAACTGACCTCCCACTGTCCACCACACACTACGTATACCATAGACAGGCTGATAGCGGCGGCGCACCGCACTAGTAATGGTCGGAGGGCTAGTGGCGGGCGGGGCTTTCCGCGAATCGACAGACAGTAAGGTCATTCAAGTCTCAATATTAAATGTCACAAAGACAGTACTTACAAAGCTTCATATTCATACAATGCTTAAAAAATTACATTTGTGTCTTGAAAGGTGCTGAAGAAACTGGTAAAATTTCACGACAATCCGGATATCCAACACCATGAGTGTAATTAAAATGATTTCTTACGATTTCTGAACAATGATGCACGTGATTGCCAATATGCATAGTGATGTTGGAAGCGTATTATCTGACCTGTATGAACTCAATTGGAACAAATTAAAAGAAAAAATTTGGAGCCGTTTTTGAGAAAATTTTGAAAATGTCCGGGGGCTTCAAGTAAAGTTCTCCCAAATTTTAAAGAATGTTTTTCAAAATTTCGAAGCTTTAACTAGAGTCAGATGGATAGGGGTTTCTTCAATTGGAAGCAGATCGTACGTGTGGCTTAGGAGCTAGGTTTGTTCACGTACGACCGATGGACGGACAGACGGATGGGCGTTTTGGAGGAAAAAAACAACACTTTTTCGGTATCAGGAGACCCCAAAACGTGTATTTTCGTTGAAATCTCGAAAACGATTTTCCGCAGCATTATATAACTTTCTCTATACTACATATATCACTCCGTATATACGTATGTTTACGAGAAAGTAAAAATTACAGACATGCCGTGGGAAAAGGAAATTCTTCCTTCGGATAATCTTCTTTCATTGAAATAAGCAATGACAGTAAATCTACGAGTGCAGTCATTCCTAATCGATCAATAGCGAAGTACGTTGTTGCAATTGCTCATCTGAAGCTTCAAGACCGGGAGAATCTAGGTTCTAGTCTTCTGAATGGCAACGCTTCGACACTAGCTGGGTTAGTAGTTGGGTTTCACTTCGTCATTTGCTACCATCTAGACTTAAAAGCTTGATAAATATGAACCTCTTGATGTCAGTTTTGGAGAAAAGTTGTTCTACTTTTTTCTGATCTAATTTCCGAAAATCAAATCTACGCGGACGCTGGAGCATTATTTTAAACAATGAAACATCGCTATACTTCCTTCTCCATCCTGCATGCAATCAGCTCCTTAGTTTCAGGTGAATGACTAATCTAAGGGTTTCTATGTGATTTAATGTAATTTATGTCAAAAAGACTGCGACAGCATTCTCAGTGAGATTTTAAACCAAACCCGAATTATGGTGTAGCGCTGTAGGAAGGAAAATAGTTGCTTTTGTTTCAACAGTCACCGTTCAACGTGATTGAATATACTACGTGCCATTGAAGGATCCAACTCAGAATTCCAGTCTGAGTCCATATAGTGACATCAGGTTCTAAGAAAGCCTACACACGTGCATGAAACAATGGCTGAGACTCACCTACTTTCTCGACCTCTGCGTTCCTTTCTGTTGTGTTGTGATTCGGCCCTGAAACCCTCGCTGTTGTAGCGCGAGAAATTACAGGAAGTTTACATCGTAAAGTACGATGAAGGTCACTGACCACTGA
Organism: Teleogryllus occipitalis; assembly: GCA_011170035.1. Classification (NCBI taxonomy): domain Eukaryota; kingdom Metazoa; phylum Arthropoda; class Insecta; order Orthoptera; family Gryllidae; genus Teleogryllus; species Teleogryllus occipitalis. The sequence continues at coordinate 62,111 of BLKR01004135.1, forward strand.
GAATGCAGTGCTCCAGTTCCAAGAATGTTCACATCTTGAGGAATGTAATAATTCTACATTCGGTTTTTAGATCAAGCGAAGGATCTTGAATGCTCCCTGGAGAAAACTTTATATGAGAGAATTATGGTGAATGTCGGAAAAAACCCTTAGATTCAGTTTCTCCATTACTCACGTGGACTCTGCGATCAGATTTGACCCCACACATTTTACTCAATAGTTTACCTGTATTTCAAGCATGGATGCATTTTGGAATCAGCATGGGAATATCTGATACATAGCTACTAACTCGTAATAGAGAAAAACGCCAGATTTTCATTCAGAAATAACAGCATAATATTATAAAACCGAAATGGAAACGTTTTCAGAATTTTTCTTATAATTTAGACGTGTAATATGAAATCTATTTGGGAACGTGTCTGACTCCAGCTACATAAAAAATCAAATTACGTCAAGCCAAGAAAACCTAAAAAACTGAAAAGTTTACAACAGTAAAATGTAAACTATTACAATGTAAAACTGGACAAACTTAAACAATGTAAAACTGGACATAAATAGCATATCTAAAAGGTGAAGTTCAAGTGAATAATGTTCAGTGTTGCAAATCATTATTTGCGCCTGGGGTCAGAAAAGACCCCAAACAGAGTCTAAGGGATAAACTAATAACTTTGAGACAGACAATTATGAAATGACTGACATGATTCGGCAATATTTCATAATAATGTAGATAATGACAATTTTGGGACTATAAGAACTATTTTGAAAAGTTTAGTTTAACGATAAGAAAGATTTACATTACATTTCATTTACAATCACGAGAGGTGACATGTCAAGACAAATCTCCTTAGTCATCAGTGACGTAATTACGGGGGAGCAGTCGGGACGCCGCCGTTGGGAGGGAGTGGTTTTAAAATCAAACATTTACTCCCTCTTCCAGACTTCATTCCCCGGGTGAAAACGAATCTAGTTACGTCCCGGTTTGACATATTTTTTAATTTCCTAATTACCCATGAGTTAACGTAACTTTGCTTTGGCAAAATATTAATAAAATTACAAATTCGTCAATTAATATTATTTGGCATAAAAACGTTCTTCGTCGTTTGCTCCGAAATATTTGCTGACCACGTAATTATAGTAAATTGTTTTAAGATTATCCAAGGATTAGCGAAGTACTAAGGTGTCGTCTGGCTGGATTGACCACCATCCTGAGATAAGTCTTTGAATCAATGATCATGAATATCATGTTTAAATACTTCGTCATTTGTCACTTTTTTGTCATTTGAGACAACATATATACCAATTTTGAAGTGATTGACGACAGATTTATGATGTTACCTTAACATTCACATAATGACCAATATAGTCCTTTTCACTGTTCATCAGCCGCACCGTGATCCATGACCCTCCTTACATCGATCGATAAGTGATTACGCATATGTGCCAAATGTATCAACAGAAAAACATGCCCGTTGGAACGTATTACAAATCAAATATTTTCCCATCTTAATAATTGTGATATAACGTGGCCCGTTGCTTTTTTTCTCTTATGAACACTGTAGTGATAACATTCAGTCATCTTAAATCTGTAAATGATTAGCAACTGTTCTCTGGAGTTAGTAATGTTTTACTATTAACATTTACATTAATAAAACCGTCGCATTACTGTAATAAATATGAAGCATTAAGCGCTCACAGCCGCACACGATGTTTTCATCGGGCCGTGCTCAGCTGGCAACGAAAACAATGGTCCTGGCCCCCTGCGAATCCCGTCGCGTCGGCTGGGAGGGGGCCGGCGTGGGTCGCGTGCGGTAGCGCTGGCCCTTGGCGTGTTAATCACCCGCCGCCCGCGCCCTTCGCCGCCGGGGCCTTATCGAGTGCACCGTTCCGCGCCCGCCACACTCCCCGTCGCCTTTAAACGCTCCACTTCTGGCGGCGGCGGCAGGTCTCTCCAATTCGAGCGCTCTTCTGAGGAGCAGGCGCCTGCGACGAGAGACACACGGCTGAGAGTGAAACCGTTGCAGGGCAGATAGTAACGGCGCGCGAGGAATGCCGATGACCAAGCGACATCAATAAGCTGAAGCTTCCATGCTGTTTTTGAAAATGTCGTTGGATATTAAAACAAACGTTTTTGACCAGAATCGAAAAATGTCGTTGATGCCGTATGAAAGACTAATGATTCAAAAGTCTCGTTTTGGAGCTTTCCGGAGCAAATACATTCCGGCAACTTCTGCAAAATATTAGCTGTTCCACGACAATGTACTACGAAATTCACCAATATTAGAAATTTGTGTGTTTTTGTTGCAAAACTTTTCTGTCACAACTTCAGATGGATCATTTAATTTATAAACCCTCAAAACGCAAGTACGTTTCACACGAGAAATGTTGAAAAACGTCAACAAAACGCACTTCAATTGATTTGAAGATGCACTACAAAATTGACCTGTACAAAAAGTAACTTTTCAAAAATGTTAATTCCTTTACATTCTTAACAAACACCTCCGTGATATTATTATACAATTTTATGGAGAGGAGAAATTTTTAAACGTGTTTTCAGAAAAGATTTCAGCAAAAACGTTGAATCACAGACTTATTTGCTTTTGCTGCATGCGGTGGCCCACGCAGGTGAACGTACTTCGGGTCAGGCAAATGCCAAGTAAAATACAAACGTTTGACCGCTTCAAATAGAGCGTGTGGCTGACCTTCGCCTTGGAGACGAAAGTCCGAACAGACAGTAGAGATTTAAATTTAGAAATACAAGGGTATTTTATTCAGATGAATGTAAAGAACGAGTCGGTGGAACTGAAGTATGTATTATTAGTTTACGCTCGTGTGTAACAACTTTGAAAGTTCTATTGTTCTATTAGAAAGAAAGCAGTTGGTATAAGGCTTGATCTAAAAATACTATTATTAATAATAATAATGCTTCATAAACTCAAGTAATAATTATCATAAAAATAGAAATTCTCTGTAAATGTGCGCGCATAATATGAAATCAATAATAGTTATACATTGAGCTGCACGTAGCTGAAAAATAGGAATACGGGCTGAATCTACGTACCATATCTGCTTTTTTCTATCAACTACTGTACCTGGAGTTCTTTTGGACTCCAAGCTTTACTGGGAACTGGAAGTGGTACACACGAACGTGTACGATAATACACTGAGTGTAAATAATAAATAATGAAATGAGAAATAATGACAATAATAAACAATGCGTAAGAGAAAGTTTACAATATTACTAATATAATATCATATTCATTCTCGCACATCAGCAGCTAGGAGTGGAGAAGTGTCAGCACAACGCGTTCTCTAAGTTGGACGCGTCGGCAGCTCAAAAAATAGCCCCGTGGAGCAATGGGAGGGGGCGTGAGTTGGGCGGGGGCGGCACACTGGGAGGTCATTGGCAGTCGGGAGCGGCTCTGCCTCGTGCACAGGCGGGCACGCGACGCGAAAGAGGGAGGGGCAGAAGCGGGAAAGACAGAGCGTATTCACGTCGCCGCCAGGCACTCGGAAGCTCGGCGGGATGTTCGCTTGTGTAAAGGACGCGCCGTGGGGCAGAGGGAAGGGAGGCTCTCCCTCCATCTCGACCCAGAAAATATAGTTTTGTTTTCCATTTCCTCTGTTTCTTCTAATTTATTTTTTAATTTATTTCCAGGCTCGGCACTGAGCCTTTAAAATGCTTTATACATTGTTAACGCTTCTCAACTACTCTTTAGCACATTACTAATATCATTTTATTAATTTTCAATTACGTTGTTAAAAATGTACTTATTTAATTTCTTAGATTTAAACTTCTGAAATTTTACATAATATAAATAGCAATATTTTTAAGGATGTTTTAGTGTATATTTGGTGTACAGTGATCTAATTCTGAAAGATGTAAATGCATTGATATCGAGAATTAAAAGACTAGGGCATGTTGTAATATTTTGAAAAGATTATCTGAGCCTTCTTTGTTATAATTTGTTTTTGAAATCAAATTATATGTTTTAAGATTCCCAACTTCGTGTTTATTGCTAATCTTGCAATTCTTCACCTTAACTCCTTTTTAATATTCTCAAATCAGATAAACTCATTAGCCTGCTTTTGAAGGGTTCTCATCACGCATTAGCAGAGATGAATAATTAAAGCAATGAAAACTATGGGCATAAAAATCTAATAAAGTAATCACTATAGGAATAAAAATGAAGCGAACTACAGACTAGATTTATTAATGTTTTGACTATGATTTCAATCGAGTGTGGTTGAGTTCAATTCTAATGCCACAAGGAAGAGACGAGAGAACCACGAGGAAAATATACCTGAATATTAAAGTGAGTAAAAAATCAGTCTAAAAAAGCAAACGAAAATGTTGATAAATTTAAACCAAATCAAAGAGAACAAGTGTGACTCATGCGGAGGCGAAATTGGAAGTAGTTGAAGTGAAGGCACTCAACTGCAGAGATTGTAGAAAATGTAAAGAAGTTAGAAGCCAGTCAGGAAAAGTGCAGAAGTAGAGATTTGAGATAAAGTGTAAAACGAAGTTACATCGGAGGGTGAAGCGAGAATGATTTGGGTGGGTGAGGATAAATCTTATTACACGAAATGGGGAACATACTAATGTTATATGAGGTAGGAATGGAGAACTCGAAAGGATTCAAGCCACGGGCAATGAAGAGTTGAAGGCAAAATGAGCAATCGATTCAGTTGAGGACGTGTTATTGTTAGTATGAAGTAAAACTTTCGAGAGTGAGGAAAGTTGTTAGAAATTAGAAAAGAAATGATTTAAAGACAACATGAATGGTATCAAGGTAAACTCCAAGAAGACGACAATGGTGTCGATAGACAGTAAGATAAGGTCGTCGGCGAAGTGAGTACATTCATGCAAAGCATAGGGAAGGGTGGGTCGGAGAATAAAAGGGTCGGAATCTACGTTAGTGGTGTGGCGAAGGACGCAGCGGAAATAAACGAGCGGTAACAGAACGGACAAACACAGCTCAGACGAGCCTTTGGGGTGCAGGAAATGTGGAGATACGAAACGGGACAAGGTGGGAAAGGACAGGCGAAGGGGCAGTCGGGGACGGCAAGGAAGGGGAGGGGGAGAGGGGCGGTAGCGAAGGGAGCAAAGGGCTGGGAGGAGCGCCGCCGAGTTGGACGAGGCCGCGCGAGATGGAGAACAAGGCGGGGGTGGAGGGGTAGGCGGGAAGGGAAGGGCGGGCCTGGTGAGGAGGGGAGGTGCGAAGCGGGACGGAGGGGTTGGGGAGGTCAGGGTAAGCGGAGCGGGGGATATCGGAGCATGAAGGGGAGGGGAAGGCTGAAGCGAGGAGGGAGGCGGGGAAGAAAGGAACGGAGAGGGGCGGGGCAGAGCGAAGCAGGGAGGAGCGGGACGAGATGAGTCGGGGTGGAGCGGGTAGGGGCGGGGCGTGTTGAGAGCTTAGAAAGGCGTGGAGGCACATGGCAAAGCGGTGAAGGGCAGCAGGGTGTCCGGGAAGGCGTGGCGTGGCGTGGCGGGGAGGGGAGGGGAGGGGAGGGGAGGTGCAGGACGGGAGTCGCGTGCAGGGTCTGTCGGCACGCGCCCGAGCTGCTCATCGATTGAGGAGCCACGCCGCGCCTCCCGCAGGCGGCCACGCCATGCGCCGACTTCGTCCCCTCCTCTGGTGCACAAGTGGTCTTGTCTTCCCGTCCAATTCACTTTGCCGCGCTACGACGGAGGACTCCGTCCGCTCTGTCGCTCGCGTCGCCGCAATGGATGGGACGAGCGCGAAGCACAGGGCTGCCCAATGAGTAGCCCGCCAAACTCTTCATGTAGCCTCCGGATAGTTTTTCGTACAATAATTAGTCAAACTGCAATTGACAAATATTTTCGACGTTAAGCCGATTCTCTAAATAAAGTTCAATCAAGGTATCCAAAATTAATTGCATTTAAAAATGCAGAAATGTCTTTTGATTGGTCTCATTTATTGACTTAAAACCTGTAAAATTGTAAAAATTCCTGTCAGTAAGTGAAAAGGTTTTTGCAGAATTCATAAATGGAATTAGAGACTTTAGAGTTGAAATGAGTTGTTTTAATATTTCGTTCCTTCGTGTGAAGAAAATTCAAACAGATTTGGTAGTGTGTGAGAAAATATTTTCCTAGAAAAATTCGTATATTGAAAGGAATTCTTTATATGGGATGACTTATTTTTTAAATAATCCTAAGAACATTCATCTCTTGTGCTTACATTCGTAAGTGCGAACTGATATGTGCAAGACGGTAAATTATCTGCTCGAAATTGCAATTCTACTTCCACTTGGGAATGTGCGGAGAGCATAATTTGTCTCTTCTACAGCGTGCATGTATCACACTGGCAAACTAGGCTGCCGATCATCTGCCAAAGACAAATATTACTACCTAGGGTTAGTCAATAATGATTCACTTGATAGTAAGAAAAATCAGTGATAATTACATATAGCTAACAAACGAAGAGAAAAGGAACACCCCTAGAAAACGATCACCGCAGGAAACCTAGTTAATAAAGGTCGAAATGCCACGCAAAATTAAGACATTTAATTTTTAAAGAAACAAACTAATTACTTAGACAAAATTCATTTCAGCGTTCCTGAAAAGTCAACCCCTTTTTAAGTGCAGAATTTAAATTCTATAATACCAAAACTTTAGAAAACTTTTATAATGTTTTAGGAATATGTATCAAAATTTTACCATCTTGTCTGGAAAATGGTTTTAAAAATAAACGAAGATCTGGAGATCGTTATTATTATCTCGAGATATTTAATTGATTATAATCAGTTTACTAATTAGTAATGCTTTGATACATGTAGGAAAAAATAACTTCTTTGTTAGAATATTCATTTTAAATATTTTTATTCCCTAGCTACTTAGATCAGCAAATCTTTGCGAATCTTCTTAAAAAGTCAACCCTTTTTAAATGGAGATACTCTTCTAAAATACAAGAAAAGTTTAAAAACCCTTAAAATATTTTAGCAATATGTAACAGATCTAAATCCTTACAGACATGTGGGTGAAAGTAGAATGACATTTGGAAATTGTAGATTGATCTGATAGATATCTGCCAGAATTAGCGATATCCAGATAACTTCTCCAGGATTCAGAGATTAAGGGGTCTGAGAAACTGCTAAAGTATTTCCAATATTTTGATATTCGAAGTTCGTAACAAACAATGAGATGAATTCTTAATAAGCGTTTAGGGAATCCAAACTGTCATTACCGGGGATGTTCGTTGACCTTTAGACTCGTTCTGAATCAAATCGAATTTCTGAAAATCAATTTAGAGATCAGAATATTTTAGGTATAATTAAGGGGGTCATTTAGTATTTAGTGAAGATTAGTAATTATGTATAATTATTAAAGATTTACTGTAAATAAATCACGATGTTTTAAAATACGATGGAAATATGTTGATCCTCTACAAATATTCTTCCTCTTCAGTTCTCAGAGTTTTGCCTCTGTTAGCTTTATGAAAATATTTTCGTGTTCTTTTCCAAATTCCACAGGCAGGATCTACAGACTTTGGTTAGTTGGATCAATAGACTCATTGTAATCGATATTGCCGTGTTGCACCTCGCTATACAAGAGCATTAATTCAGCATGTCGAGAGCGTGTCATGGGTTATTTGACTGGCGCTTAGAGGCTCTGGCGCCATCGGCGGCCAAAGGCGCATGACCAAGTGGCGCATTATGAGCGGGCGGAAGCTGGGTGGAGATGAACTGGCAACGAGGATGGGATGGTTGGAGATCTGATGCTAGCGCTACGGATGATAAACGTTTCGTAATATGAATGGCGAAACGAACGAAACAACTGAACTAGAATATTTTAAGAATATTTGTACAATAAAACAATTGGAACTTTCCACAAATCTCATATATTTGCTGAGGCAATTTGTAATTGTGTTTGTAATAGATGTTGTTGATTCTCTACGTAAACTGAGACAATAAGAATAATAAACCCTTGAACTATTTTATTCCACAATATTGTAAGTTCACCTAATTTTTGAAATTTTAAGAATTGTATGAAACAGAAAAGAAATCGTTTTAGTGACATACCCATCTGTAAATAGTCGACTCGCTTATACACAAACTATTGTTCGCTCATTTTTATATTTTATTTTGATCCATTCCATGTTGTGTGACTTTTGAACACACAGTACATACTGCTTAGAATGTCATGAACGTAACTATCTGACACCAATAAACATGATGATCCATGTTTGCTTTGTTTTTGCTTATTGGCCAATAATTCTCTGAAAGTATAAAACGCTACGGAAATTTTTGACGTTTTTGACAGTTTCTTATAAACTATCGACACAAAACCTCGTAAGTGAACTACTGCTAGGAAGGGAATTGCACCGAGGAATGGATCAAACAGATTTATGAGGAAAACCGCAGATTAAGATTCGCAAATGATGACATATTTGGGAAATCAGGCACACATACTCGTACAACCCGCAGCACATTTTATGAACACCGTCATGCATAATTCGGAAATGGAGGATCCTAGGGCCTTAACACTATTTTGTGTCCCTGGTAGGGGCACGAAGCTTTTTATGACATAGTCTACAAAATGAGATCTTTTGGGACTTTCTTTTCCTTTTTTGGAAAGTTCCCTCAGGGTTACCGGAACCGCTGGAAGTTGAGGTCTAGTGTGAAGTTCTTTTCACTTTTAAAACAACGATTTAAAATATATGTTTCTTGGTGATTCCAATGTTTTAAGAAAATAGAGTGATCGGTTATAGGCAGCCTGCAGGGATGGCCTGCGGGAGCAGTGTCGGGGGGCGCTGGAGGTGGGGTTAGGGGCGGCGTTGGGGGCAGTGTTGGGGCCGGAATGTGTGGACGGCGTGCGGCGTAGGCCTGTGATGGTGGCATGCGGGGGCGGCCTGCTGGAGTTGCCTGCGGGGGCGGCCTGTGGGGAAGAGCCAGCGGTGGCGACCCGCGGGGGTTGCCAGCGATGGTGGCCTGCAGGGGCGACCTGCAGGGGCGACCTGCAGGGGCGACCTGCAGGGGCGACCTGCAGGGGCGACCTGCAGGGGCGACCTGCAGGGGCGACCTGCAGGGGCGACCTGCAGGGGCGACCTGCAGGGGCGACCTGCAGGGGCGACCTGCTGGGGCGACCTGCTGGGGCGACCTGCAGGGGCGACCTGCTGGGGCGACCTGCTGGGGCGACCTGCTGGGGCGACCTGCTGGGGCGACCTGCTGGGGCGACCTGCTGGGGCGACCTGCTGGGGCGACCTGCTGGGGTTGCCTGCGGGGACGGCCTGTGAGGGGCGGCCAGCGATGGTAGCCTGCGGTGGCGACCTGCGGGGGCGGTCAGGGGCGGCGGTCAGGGGGGGGGCGGTCAGGGGGGGGCGGTCAGGGGGGGCGGTCAGTGGGGGCGGTCAGCGAGGGCGGCCTCTAAGGGTGGTATGCGAGAGCCGCCTGCGGGGGCGGGGTCGTCGCAGGCCGGTAGCGCCCGCTGCGCTGCACCCCTCGCGCCATTGGGTCGAGCGCCGAGCGGAACGCCAACGGCGTGCAAAAACGCCCTCTTGTCTAATCCATCGTTCACGGCGCAGCGCGCAGCCCATCCGCCGTGCGCGCCTCGCAAGGACGGAGCGGCCTTATTTTTTGCACGCCCTCCTCGCTCCTATTAAGTATGGCATAATGCGCACATTAAAATGAATTCAAATGAGATTGATTCAAATATTAAACAACTCGATGGGCGTATTGTTACGATAGATATGTCACTGAGGAAGGTAGTGAATCATATGAAAGTTTTCCTGTCAGCACGTTGCAAATTCTAAAGCACAAACATATCTCACATGTGGAATGTGATAATGTTCCAAGAATGAGGAAAATCATAAGGAAAAATTAATGTTAAAAAAAACTGGTGTCATAGTATTCCACTTGTTAGGCATTTCATTTCAGGTTTCTTGTGGTTTGATTGATTGATTGATTAGCGATACCAGAGGTTTCAACAGCTAAAGCCATAGGATCCGTAAGTGTAGCACATTTTTTATCGCGGGAGGTGGCGGTAATATTCGCCTGCTGGCGAGATCTGGTGCCGACCTATGTCAACTTGCATGGATTTTCCCCGATCAGATCAGAGGGGCACCGCCGAAGGACAGAATAAGCACTAAGTTCTCGAGAGGGTTCCCGAAGTAGGTTATAGTGTAGTGCCTGTGAGTGTAAGAGTAAGTGTAAGTGTATGTGTGAGTGTGAGTGTGAGTGTGAGTGTGAGTGTGTGTGCGTGTAAGTAAGTAAGTAAGAAAGTGGCGAGTAAAGGAAAAGGAAGAGAAATGAAGAAAGATCGCGCGCGTGGTCCGTGGCCCTTTTGTTAGGCTACTGCCGCGGTATTCGCCTGGTGGTGATCGGAGAAACCGCAGAAAAGATCAGAGCAGCCGGTCTCTAGAATTCTACTTCAGACAGCGACTGAATTAAACCTGGTCATCTAGCTAGTGATGAAAATCCTACCACCTTTGGGACTCGAGCCCTAGAACCTCCCGGTCAGTGACACTGCAGTAACCTCAGTTGATTCCCTAAGTAACCTTTGCCGGTCTTCTTTTAGTTTGAAGTGCATAGAAATAGTTTACGTATGTATTGTAAAAGTCAAAACGAAATCGGATTATTGATTTATCTGTGTTGCATTAAATTATTTCCGTTAATGCGTAATGAATACTACATTTCCTTTTAATCCATCAAAAATGTGTTGTCATAAAATAAACAGCATCCAAGAACATTTTCAGATGTAAACAAACAAGTAGCTGATACTCAAAAAACAAAATTTCTTACATCAACTATCTAAACTATACGCAATTACGTTAGAACGACATAATTTATAACATAAATGATTTTTCTCATATTTTTTCTTCGTATAATATAAAAATAAAATAAAATAACTTAGAAATATAAGAAAAGACTTGAAAGTGTACGTCACCGTATCTTTATAAATAAGTGATATATTAACATTGTGTTTGATATCTGGGCAAAACAACCTAAGAAAGTTACATTACACAATACCCACTCAGTTCATGTACGAAATTTTTAATGCCTATTTTGCCTGCCTATTTAATTTTTTTCGTCCCTATAAATCCTCAGATTAATAATGATTATATAAACTGCTTTTAAAATGGTTTTACGAATGCTTATGAAAATATTTTAGTACATACTCTTTCATAAAGTGTAGTCAAAGTATTACGGACAATTTCTCGTATATCCGCACTAAAAGAAGTTCTTCTGTTGAAGGAACACTTCCCTAAGGCGTTTTTTCTTTCGCCTGTCTGCAGCCTCTTCTCCAGAACAGCTCTCCGCATCAAGAGCACTTCGCCCGCGGCGCACTGTTCGAAGATCCTTTGCGTGCTTTTATTTTCTGCGATGGTTTACGAGTTCCGTGCAAATTTCAGCTGGTGCAGTAATAATCTAAATAAACTGTAGTTTAGTATTGTCAAAGTGCAAAGTGCGTGATGTTCCCTGAGAATAACTCCGATTATCCCCATTAAGTCCCAACACCACTAACACCTAACATTTTGCTATTATCATTATTTTTCTAACTATTTAGAATATTAATAACACACAGAAATACGAACAGAAAATATTTTCTTTATTTTTTGATTTGATTTTACAGCGTGTTCCCTAATAGTTCCAATAGGATGATATAGGGTCTGCAGGTCATGCAGAGCATGGGAGCAAATGCATATGCACTAAGTTCATACAAATTGCGTAAATACGTTGTATTACTGCTTCTTTCACTCTTTGCAACATCCTTGCCTCACTGCAAGAATGAGATGATGACTTCGTCCAGTCCGAACTTGGAATGTAATGGTTCCACGGGGTCCTGGTCTTGGTGTTAAGGGGTGAGACACCACCATTCTAGACACAATTTGTCTTGTGAATTTTTGCTGGCTCACTTTGTCGTGTGGAGAAGTAATGCAATGTATTCTTCATGCAGTAACTCTTGGTTTTTATACAGTTCAAAAGAATAGGCAAGAACCTTTTTTGATCATGTAACGGACCTACATTGAAAAATAAAACGTTCCAACAAATCTCCTCCCATACGCGAATTGTACGAGTAGTTAGAAATTAGAGCAGGCTCTGGTACTTGCACATGTCTTTTTTGGCTTTGTATGTACCGTTTTACTTGTCGCAGAGTGTGATCAACATCATTTGAAGCAAGGCACTCTTCTTTGTTGTCTTTCCATTTGACAGCGAAAATTTCTCCATTGCACTTGAAATCATAAATACCTCTGTCTGGTTTATCTGCATTTTTTCACTTCATCCAAAGTACATTTCTTTAGACGCACTTCTCTCACATCTTTGTCTGTAAGCGCCCCGTCACCACCATCGGGAGGCAGAATAACGAGTCTACCTCATCTGTAATTTCTTCCACTACCTCAGGAATTTCCTCACTTCTTAAATATTTCTTGAAAGACAGTGTACATACAGAAAATAATAAAGCTTATTAGCAATAACAAATTGCAACAAAACAATAAAATGTAACAATACAAACAAAAAATTCGTGGGTCAAAAATACACCGTATCCACCGATGCTCCCAATTGGGAACATCGTAAAATAAACTTTCACACACTCTGCATTAACGGAAGTCACGATTGATTATAACCATAAAATTGTTTTTCAGTATTTCCTTGACGTATCTGCATGTACAAATTTCCGTAGAAAACAACAATTTCTGAACAAAAAATGAATTATTGCCTCGGAACGACTTCTTAAAAACTTTGGATATGCTAACTCCTCTAACAGACTCACGGCAAAAGTAGCGGATTGAATATTCCTTAGGTGGAGCGTATCTCTCTCACTCTCCTCGGACAATGGTTTCATTATCAGGGTAGAGATAGACTGCTTCCAATAAAAAAATCTACGTGTTCCCAAAAGGGAACAATGAGACTTAATGGGTTAAGTGGAAATACGAGATAAATTTAATTTTTATCAATATATAATTTGCACATAATTAAAAACGCATGTTCACTAATTAAAACCTGACTGTTCAACAGCATAAGAAAATGAGAAAACTAAAAAAAAATAGTGTTCTATTTACTATATTTTATCATATGAAACGGGATGGTCCAACACAATAGATAGCAAATAAATAGTTTCTTGAAAAGTATCTTCAGAATATATAATTTAAGAAGTATGTTTCTAAGTTCCTTTCAAATACTGTCAGATCCTTTCTGCCAGGCTGAATTGAAGAACGATGATATCTCATTTTCTAAAAAGATTTCAAAGGGATCTGATAAAAAGATTGACGACAAATAATTTTCTGAGAGGATACGCATGTGAAGTTTCAGCAGTCCGTTCATTAAAAATAAATAGGTCATAATTTAACATAGTTATTTTATTGCTAATCGTACATCGTGTTTGATAGCTGACACAGAAAGCGATCCCTAACTGAGTTTCTGAGAGGAGGTAAAACTTGCTGTCTCAGAAGACGTGCCCCGAAATCCTACGAAGAGTTGACGGTGAGAATAATGCGGCAATGATGGGCGTTTTCCTCCGGATGCATAATGAGTGACAATAAATAATTTAACAATTTATTATTATTATTATTATTATTATTATTATTATTATTATACAACGGAATTTGCATGTCAAGAGATACATTACGGCAGATTAAATTTCAAATGATATACACGAAACCGGTGATTGTTAATATTCCAGCTTTTTCAACATGAATGTGTTAAAACAAATGTATTTATATCGTAATAACCTTATAAAAGAATTTGCACAGATGCGTTAATGAAACTTCAACACATTGTTGTATAGAAATGAAAGTCGTAATGAAATGTAGGAATAAGCTACAATAAAACTTCCTAACAGATAAGTCAGGGGGTGCAACAGGGTAATATGAGTGTTTTTGGCGAGAGAAGTGAAGAGGCACGTCACACAACCAAATATTTTCAAGAATATTCGGCAGTTCAATTCTAATTCCATTTTTGTCGAAAATTACTTTCAAAATACGATATTATAATAATGATATTTATTTACTATAAAACGAAATGGATAAAGTGGTATACACACGAAGTATATCAATAAGCAAGAAGTAGACCAATAAAGACATTGTTTTACAACACTTGTGTTCTAACAGCCAGAAATGCCAACACTTGGCGTAGACACCCGGGAAGAACATTGAAAAGAAGGAAATACTTTTCGAAACCAAAACCGGAGGACACTCCTATTCTTTCAAGACAAAAAGAAGAAGAAGAAGAAGAAGAAGAAGAAGAAGAAGAAGAAGAAAATTGGAATGTGATAGTCGGGAAACAGAACAAAAAGGTGAAGAGATTTGAAAACAAAATCTAGGTGTCAATGAATGTTGCTGATATACCGTGTTATCAAGGTTACTACACATTGTCTACGTCTCTTAGCTTCCCTGAATCCCAACATCCTGACGGTTGTGGTGTGCCAGAGCTGGCAGCAGATTCCCCGCATGTCTGCTAAAGGTGCAATGGCGCAGCCAGGCGCTTGGGCGATTGGCGGCAAAGTGCAGCGGGACCTCACCCTCCGACTGCTCCGCTCCGCGTCGCGCCACGCCGCGCCCGCGCACATCGTAACGAGGAAGTATGACGTCGCAGCCGCCGCCGCCACCGCCGCCACCATCACCGTTCGGACGCCGCCGCCACCACTGCCGCCATCGCCATCGCTGCCGCCATCGCCACAGACAGTCACCGCCACCGCCGCCGCCGCCGCCGCCGCCATCATCGTCACCGTCACTGACGCCTCCGCCTCCGCCTCCGCCTCCGCCTCCGCCTCCGCCTCCGCCTCCGCCTCCGCCTCCGCCTCCGCCTCCGCCTCCGCCTCCGCCTCCGCCTCCGCCTCCGCGAGGCAGAGCGCCCCATTTGCGAAACGGCCGCCCGCCGACTTTCCCGCTGAGGGCAGCAGCTCCATTAGGACAGAGGAGCGGCCACACGCCCCACGGAGACGCGTCGCCGAGGAGCTTAAAAGGTCTGGCGAATGGCGCGCGTAGTCTCGCTGCTCCGCGTTGTAGTACATGGTGACAAGTCGCTGCTCGGACGATCGTTTGATTTTCATTCCCAGTGGGCAAGGTATTCGAGTCTCGGGTTTTTGGTCTGATTTCTGTCTGATTTCAGTCAAAGTGATGCAAAAATACTCAGAAGCAGTCCATAAATTACATAACACAAATTACGAGTATTTTGAGTACAATCTCTCCCCCTGTAAACCACGATTTAACCCCCCTAAATAATTACGTAACATCGCCATAGCATCTCCCTTTTACTGTAAGTTATAAGCTACTTACAATAAATTATGTAACAATAAAAACAATTTTTATTCATTTTATTTGCTTGATATCAAAATTATTTATTATTGATGATATTATCATTTAAGTCAGAAGTATTTGGCAACGCTGACTAACGCCTCTAACACTAAAATTGCGGACAATTCTTGAGTAAAGAGCGCGTAGGGGAGACAATTTCTGACAAGCTGTGCACACGCCGATGTGGATAACGCGTGGGCCAGTATATTGCGCCAATTTATTTGGATTCTATAATACATTACAGATCACTTTTGAATACTTTCGTCGTAATCTCAACGCTCTGCAGTGGCAAGATTAGAACTAACAAAATCGAAAAAAATCACCTGTGTCGTAGGTTTCTGTCTTCTCCTCAAAGTAGAAAACACTCTTGCTCTTATCTGTGGACAAATAGCCACTTTAAAAATCATTACTGTGTGTGGAGAGGTGTCTGAATAGACGGACAGAAGAAATTTTGACATCAATTTATTTGAAACATCAGAAATGTTAGTTGTGATACAAAAGTTTCAATTAAATAGATTCAATCAATGTACCATTGGTGAAAAAATATTATATTTTTTGTAACAATTTAATCACAGCCTTTTATTTATTTCAAAGAATTAATTTGTAAATATTTTAATGTTTTAGTATAAGAGTGAATAAACCGAATTATTTTAGCAAATTATCAAAAAAAATTAATATCAGCTTTACGTAACACTAAACGAAGACCTTCTATCCCTATGTAATGAAGCGTAACGTTGCCTCAACCCTCAACCCTCCCCTCTCTTTAGTGTTACATAATTTGTGAACGATCTCTTATGGATTCAGAATTTCATGTAATTCAGTCATTGGACCTCTCGAGAAACACATTCAGCGTATCATATTAGCTGATCCAAATAAAGAAGTTTGTGAAAACATATGAGAACAAGATTATCGATTGATAAATAAACAGAAACCTGACTGCTGTGTCCATCGACTCTGAGTAGTAGTTTTATTAATTGAACCATGTGAATCCCTTCACAAGCTTTATTGCAATAACACACGTATTCTTTGATACATTTACTGCTGCTGAAAAAATAGATAATTTTGCCAGTCACCGGTGTTATCATCGAATACTTGCAGACTTTCCGAATTCTACTCATTAGTACAATAACGAAATGAGAAACGAAGTGCGCGGATATGAAGTCACGTACCGCTCGTGATACGTCGGCGATAGGCAATTGCTCTTTATATATAAAGTCAACAAGGAAGACCTTGGTGATTTTCTCTCAAAATTATTTCTAAATTAGAAGCCGCAAACATAGAACACTGCAGGCATACTATAGTATTTCGGGCTTAACCTCATTATCAACAGTCAAGTACTTTGAGCGTTATGTTGAAACTAAAAAACATAAAAGATCCATTGCTAATTCTTGTACGTAGTGTATTTGTTTGCTCTTGTGCAGTCAGAATATGAAGAGATTAAACGTTTTTGGTATATGTATGTTTATTGTTCTTTTTATTTTTAGGAGAGTTTTAACTTAACTGAGGAGGTAATTCAACTTTGCATTTCTCACTCGACTTTTGAATTCTTCCCCCCTTTTTTCTGTTTTCTAGAGTTAAAATTTTCACAAGATATTATTCAGTCCGTGAAATCGAACCCTTTCACAATTTTCAATCGTCACTGTAACGTTCCCTATAAAACTGGTAACGAGCTTTCCCATTTGACGATGCAGCAGTCTACGTTTGTTGTCAAAGTGCAAGTTACAAACGTTAAATCGACAAGTGAAATTTTAGAGATATTATTAAAGACCGCCCTACAGCGTGGAGCTAGAGGCCGCAATTCTTGGAGGGGTGCAACACAGTGCAGCCTTATCGGGGCCATAATGTAAGAGCATTTTAACGAGGTTCATTACAGACGAAAGTGGTTACGACGTAGTTCGCTCCCCTTGTGAGCATCTGCTACGCGAGGTCTACGGCCTCGAACTCTGAATAAGAGCTTGCCCCCCCAATGGAGTACAGGCGGTTTTTCATGAGAGCCAATTAGTAAATTACCGTAACGAAACGAATTCAATTCTCATTAATAGTATATGTGTCACGATAATTTCACTGCCAGAAGTTTCTGAATGAACAATAAATATTTTTTGATATGATCTGACGTTCATAATATTCTGTCACTTCGCGTTTGTAAAATGTCGCGTTTGTAAAACATTTATCTCACATACTAGTGGAATGCATAGGAATATTTTACATTTATTATCAAAGCACAGAATTTCGTTTTATATTACCCTTCGGAGCAGTAATCAAAGTGTAATCAAATTCATGCTCTAATGTAACGTTATTTGATTATATTGTCGGTGTACATGAGAAATGGCACATCACAAAAATCGGTATTCCGGAATTAAATGCAGTTTTAGAAACCTACATTTTTACCAGTATTTGTTTTTCATAAAGATAGTTCTGAATGTAGTTAACTGCATATATAAACTGCAAGCCTGCTTGGTGACTCAAAGCATGAATAATGTCACTGCAGTACCTCTGACAGGGAGGTCATAACCTTCGAGTCCTGACAATGGCAGGATTGTCGACACTAGCTACAAAGCCAGGGGAATTCAGCCGCTGTCTGGAGGACAATTTTAGCGGCCGGCTGCTCTGATCGGTAGTTTTCCGTGGTTTCTCCGATCAACACCAGGCGAATGCCAGAGCAGTAACCACACAAATGGCCACGGACCGCGCGCGATCTTTCCTTCCTCTTCCTTGTCCTACCCTTATCCCTTACCCGCACTTTCATGCACTACACTACCACATACGTCAGAATACCAGTCGGAAGCTTAGAGTTTGTCACAGATGGGGTGGAGCAACGCTGGAGGGAGATACCTGATTGGGGAAAACCCTTCAAGCCGACGTGTAGGTCGATGACAAATCTCGCCATCCGTCGGAGGAAGATCACTGTGATCTTCCGCGATAAAAGCTTCCACTACACTTACGGAACTAATGACTTTAGCAGTTGACGTGTCCGGAATCACTAATCAATCATAGACCATTAACTTTGTCTCTTCACACAAAAAAATGACTGGCGAGATCATGCATGGCGTTTTGTAGTACAGAATGATTGGCTAATTATTGAACGTTGTACTTGCAGAAGAACGGCCTCAAGTTGCTTTCCAAATGAAGCTGACACTTCCCAAGATATTCAGAAATAAGAATGGAGAAAGATGTGACATTCGCGAATGTGACGTCACGAGACAAATGTAGAGCAAATTTGCAACACACATCAGAACTGCGTATGAATAATTGAGAAGTGCCGTTTCCGCTCTTCAGGTGCCCCGTTATTCAATGCACCTCTATCGCAAACAATTTTGGGCGTTCGTCAATAACACCTGAGTTAAGTACAAGTCCAGAAATATTTTAAAATCAGTTCAATTAATGATTTTTATTATTTCACAGAATAGATGGAATTATTTTCATACCGTAAAAATGACTTACATTAATAACTAGAAATGAAGTGCATTAAAAGAGTGTAAATTCATAAAGAAATAACATCCCGGCTATTATTCTTACTCCAAGATTAAGAAAAAATTGTCGTTCATTGATTATTCGAAAAATAAATACAATTAAGTTTGACAATTATATTTTTCTTAAACTGATTTTTTATTATTTTATGTGAGTTCAAATGTGATTTATTATCGTATGTGAGAAATTCATCAAAAATTAAATTCACAAAATTGGTTTGTAATTGATTTGTAAATTAATTTCATACAATATTCGAGCCTTTTATTCAGCCTAATTCATTCATTCCATTCTGGTTATTGTATATGCCGCATGCAACACTAAGGTAACATGTTTCTGCCTCAAAGATAATTGCTCTTTGGCATCAAAGTAGTTCTCATTGCCACTAGTAAGGCGCCGACAAGATTAGTGCTGAAATATAATGAAAAATTAGTTAATATGTAAATAAATGAAACCTTTTTATTTCTAGTAAGGCCTAGGCCTAGTGCAGCAGAAATTTTACAAGTATTTCGTTCTATAAAATAAATTTTTCGAAGATATTTTTTGAGATCTTTTTTTGTATAAACACAAGATTTTGGCATTCATTTAAATAGTTAATTATGTTTCCAGGAGGGGCAACGAAAAATTCAAATTTTCGTAAAATTTAAGTCTAAAAAATGTAAAATTTGTCGGTCACATTTTCAGATTACGATCGTTATCTGGAAATTAAATTTAAAGATGAGATCTACAGAGCACGTGATTTGTTTTATTTCCTGTTGTGCAACAATGTTTCAATTTAAATTCCTAAGATAGCCATATCTATAGCAAAATAATAATGTACAATTTGGCCCAAAGCAAAACCCTAAACGCTTATTCAATTTATTGGTCACTTTACAAGATCCAAACAAAACTATTTTAGACAGCCAATAGTAAAAATGACTCTAGAGCATGCGTAGCATACTAAAAGTTCAATTTTTAGCTCCAACGCTAAAGTTGAGACGATGCTCAAGTGTTCAGATAAATCTGTGAATGCAACAAAGAAAACAAACTACATGTCGTATCGTTAAATGATAAGTATCCTTGAATTAAAATAAAATGTAAGTAAGGCTATCTAAAAACAGTGTATGACACACGTGACAAAAGGAATTTTATTTTGTTTGAAGGAATGCGCCAGTCGGCCACGGTGTTGCAAATTTTGTTTACTCGCAAAATAAAATGCCACTTTTAACATTGATATCATAAATAAATATTAATTTCCTTATTTTTAAACACTTAAAAGTCCAATCAAATACTTAAACTTCGAACCCAAAATTATAAGAAACTACCGGACTCGGCATTGCTTTGCTATTACAGTATATTAAATAAATATAATTCAAATTCAAAATAAATTTATTCAATAAAGATTAACTACATAATAACTATATTTTAACCACCTATTGAATATATTTTACTATTTTACACTAGATTTTAAAAATCAAATATAAAAATAACTTTGTGCACCGGCAGCTTTTGGTTAAGATTTCCTGCTTTCTAATCACAACTTAGATGTATACTTCGATATTGTGAGCGAGGCGTGTATTACAAAAAGATATCCATAGATCGCACTTCAAGCAAGGTCCTCTGGAAACGCGAAGAGTTCATCTCGTTGATTAACTTTGCAAAAAACAACGCTTCTATACGTCTGATTTAATTCAAACATCTCTTAAAATACTCCCAATACTAATAAAATCAAGGTGTGAAAATTTCAGCGAAATTGGTAGAACAGTTTTTACGTCTAAATTAGAGATGGCCAATTTTACCCAAACATCGATATTTTGATACATCACCATATCACATACCTTTAAGGTTTTCAATATCCATGAAAACATGTACAAAAAATGTCAATGTTAAAAACATCGATGTCTTAAATACGATAAAACAGGTATTTTTCCATCCTATTTCCATTTTAATTATTGTATTTAAATGAGTTATATTTTATTGTTTGGTAACGTGTAAGTAAAATGTTGAAAATAATCTCTATCGAATTAAACAAGGCGTCCTTATCTCTGCTCTTTATATCAGCCCATGAAACATAATAGATATTTTGTAAAAAGTATAATAAAGAAAGACAACCTGGGCAAACCTCCAAAAGTAACCATAAAGAAATCTCTCCGTCAGAACATCGACAACAGTGATAGATGTAACTGGCTGTTGGTTTTGAGCAATTCACAAAAAAATGTTTCTTGAAATATTATTTATATCACGAAAAAAATTTGTGTTTGCTATTTGAAATCGATGTTTCTGGAAAAATAATTCGAGGTGAAGAAAACATCGAACACAGAACATCGATGTTATACATCGATATTTCCGACCAGAAACATTGATGTTATAAAAACATCGATATATCCAACCAGAAACGTTGGTATTATAAAAACATGGATTTTTTTTCCATCCCTAAATTAAAATTTTTGAAGAATCAACTCAGCAGCTCCCTTCCAAACTCCTGGGGACCTGGCTTCCCAAGCGGTGGGTGTGATGTGCGCCGCCGCCCATAGCTGAGCGCCATAGTTGGCGCCCAGCGTCCACCGCAGCGGCGGCTCGGCGGGTGGGGCGCGGAGGCTGCGCCAGGCAACGGCCCTTGGCGGATCACGTGACGCCGCTATCGATTCAGCCCTTCGTGGCCCAGCGCCACCACCCCCGCCACCCTGTCCACGACCTGCGCTCGCCTCGCCTCCCCGGCGCGGCGCCACTCCCAAACTCGCGCTGCCACCCTTTGCGCGCGGGCGGGCGGCCGCGGGAGCCAGGGCCCGGGGGGCGGGGCGAGGCGAGGCAGAGCGGCACGTGGCTGGCTTTTCACAGAACGCCCGCCACCGATAACTCGCGTCGGGAACTAATTCACCTACTTTTCTCGTTTATTTTCGGGAACGACTCTATTCTATGAAAAGTTGGGGCTGTGCGACGAACTTCGTTGTGATTTATCTAATTTAGCAACATGATCTGTTGCAACTTTTCTTTAACTTGTAAGTTCAGAAGTTTTTAAAAGTTGAGGTTAAAGTGCACGACAATCATTTTTCTTAATCTCTTGAAATGCAAAGTCCTTTGTTCTACGCTGAGAAACTACTTACGGCTACAAAAGCGATTTGTACAAACAGTGGTTAAATTAACTTTCAAATTTTTGTGAACATTCGTATTAAAGTGTTACAGTTTTAAGAATCACATATTCAACTCTTTTCTGGGCGTCTTTTGATTCGAACTTTGAGAACACAAAAGGTTTGAAGATATATTTCTATGTATTATCACTTCTGTTTGGTTTACTAGCAACAAATGAATCGGCATCTCACTGAAATGGATAGTCCTTTCTAAAATTAATTTGAAATATCTCTGCCAGGCCTCATCAAAATGCCGCATTAGGAGCAAAGAGCACTTTTGTGCTGGCGGAGCAACCGGCGTGGCCCGGCGGGAGCGACTAGAACGCGGGAAAGAAGGAACGCACGTGCTTCGAATGGACCACTCATCAGTATCTCCACACATTGCATTATTATCACTGTCATCATTACTAATATTATTATTGAAATTGTTGTATTTCTTTCTGCTGATCCTAGTCTACTGTTGCAGATAGTTGGCTCGTTTTCAAGTAGTTTTTGACCATATAGAATCAATCTCACAAGGATACCAGGAATTAAGATATTTGTATTTTATATACTTATTTTCAGCTCTAGGTTGCGCACATTTAACATGTGCCTTTTCAACAGCAATATAGATATTGAAAAAATGGTTGACAAGAGCATAAACAATTCATTTTACGTAATAAAAACAAAGGAATACAAAAATATTAAAGTAAGAATCAACAAGAAAATGTTTTTTTTGTGATGATCCCCTCCTCTTTTTGGTCATACATTCTGCAGTTAACGTTTTGTGCTTTTTATTATTATTATTATTATTATTATTATTATTATTATTATTATTATTGAGAAAAAAAGAGGAAGGAAGAGAGGAGTGCCAGAAATGAATTTGAGAAAAGTTGGCTTCCAAAACGAAGTGCGGTTGGGCAGAGTTTAAAACTAATGTAATTCGTTTTATTGCCGCCGGAGAGAATGCAGAATAACACACACTTTTGGAGAAATTTAAAAGTATGTGGTGGGTTTATATCGGATAAAACACGATAAAAATCACGTATTTCGAAAGACGCTGGAGAACCTAAAATATTGAAATTGTCAGGCTAGAGAGAAAAAAATAAATTAGATGGCCATGCAGGAAGCCAGTCGCGGATTCGGTAGCGTTGACCCTCGCACTGATCTCTGCAGTTCCCACAGTAGCTACGCGTCAGGTGCTCCCAATTATTTTATTTATTTTTTAATAGGTCGCCAACTTTGTCTTAAAAACGTGTTAATTATTTTAAAAAAATAGCATATAGAACTTGGCATTCTAAATCTATAACTCTAATTTTGAAAACTATTATGTGAAGGAAGTTTAATGGACTTATGAATACACAACGTGTTAGAGCAAGTCATTCACATCTAGAAAGAATAATTGTCCATTTTTTCGGTTTCACGGACCTACGATGCGACTGTTTCAGCCAAAATGCTATTTTATCAATTTCTACATCTAAAAGAAGTTTTTATATATGTAGATGTTTTAGGCGAATAACACTTTTGTTCAACCAACTAGAAGAGAAAATTCTTTAGTGACTGATTGTTTATAACTTTTTTGTTTAACGACGTTTCAAACTTTCATAAATTATTCGTAATTTTGCATGCCTTCTAAAATATATTTAAACTTTCAAAAGCAGAACGCGTTCTCGAATTAAATCAGAAGCAATTACAGTCTGCAACTAACATGATACAATCTTTGATGACCAACTTTAAAAACACCAAAATAATCTTCTGTAAATTAACATATGATATAAAACAATAAACAACTTAAATAAACAATGAAAAATATAATTTGGTTAAAATCATCTCCGTCTTTCGTCTATTAAAAGGACCACAGGAAAGATTACAATAAACGGACCCGAACAATGACACCATTCTTCATTAATGTATTATTGGCATTACTGTATTTATGGCAATAAAAGAACAAAGTTTCTTTTCAGGACGCATTGAAAGTTGTGTGACACCTTTCGCACGATTAACATTCAAATTTAAAAGAAAAATAGTATATTGGAATTTTGACAAAATGGAAAAATTAAATACGATATTTGTATTCTAAGATCTTATTATAACACTCATGGATTATGAAACTCTGTCTAACTGACTTGTTGATAATTCTCCAATTTCGCGGACGACCAGAGCTCAAGAAAACGTGCACATTTACCCCCCTATACTGCGGATTTTACAGAACTGCCTCTCAATTCCACTCAAGGTCTGTCACCACGGTGGCATTATGGCACGGTTTTTCCCATCTTTCTCAGTCGTGACGCTAGGTGTTCATTGTTAATCTTATGTTAATAACATGTCATACGATATTATTTCGTAAATAATTCTATGAAATGCGGTGCATTGGGCGCGCTTTTGCCCTTTCCAGACCACTGTGCGCCGGGTGGAAAGGGGGCGGGGCGGGGTGGGGCAGGGCGGGGCGGGGCGGGGCGCCGCGCCGCGGGCTACATGAATGGAGTGCGGCTGGCGCAAGCATCGCGGCGCCGTCCTCGTCGTCGTGAGCGTCGGCGCGGGCGTCGGGAGCGCAGGTTCGAAGCCGCGCGGCGCCGCCAGCGCCGTCTCCGCCGATGCTGCTACCTGGCGGCGGCCGCCCACGGCTCAAAAGCTCTCTCACCATTTGAAAAGATTCGCGAGTTGCCCTTGCGGAAAACGGTCGTAAAGCACGCGGTTTAACATTTAAACGGAATTTGGAGGGCTAGAATGCCTCCCGAGACTGATGGATTTCCTGTCAATCCATGAGGAATTTAAAATGAACAAAATGGGTGAACAGTTGGTAATCTGGTCGTTTTTGGAGTTTTCCTATC
The DNA here is from genome assembly GCA_011170035.1 of Teleogryllus occipitalis. Lineage (NCBI taxonomy): Eukaryota > Metazoa > Arthropoda > Insecta > Orthoptera > Gryllidae > Teleogryllus > Teleogryllus occipitalis. Next base: position 86,741 of record BLKR01004135.1, read on the forward strand.
ATTGTAGTTCCACATTCACTTATTTTCATTTGTTTATTAATTCAGTGTTGAGGTTGTTCGTCTAGTATGTCCAGACGACATCTTGCCGACTTTGGGCAGTATGTCGGGGCACTATAGCATCACCTCCACAGTTAACTTGGATCAACATTTTAAAGAAAATTCAATTTTGAAAGAGAAAAATAGTACATTACATGCACACTCTATTAGGAATGACCCTGATTGATGGATGACTAATGGGAATGAAGTAAATGGAGGAATGAAGGGTAAGATAGTGTGAAGATTGAGGTAATGGTAATGAAAGTATGAATATTACCACACAAGAATATATCGAATAAGTCTACAATATGAGATTTGGGTTTACGCACTAGAAACGTCAGACGCCATTTCCGTAATTATAACCCAGTAACCTAGAGTTGCAAGAAAATCACGTTGACCGCTGCCTTAAGAGGCACAGAAAAGATTGTAAAGGTTAATGGCTACGAAACTACATAGTACCACAGACCTTGCAAGTTGAGATTATTAAATAAACCGATTGCACTTCTGCTGTGTAACACACAAATTGTGTTAAATAAACATGTATTATACTTATCTTTGTTTAATGAATATGAATTATTATATCTTTTTTCTTGCTACATCTAAATATTTACTGAAAATTTCAATCCATTTGGCAAAATATACACGAGTAATCAATTTTACAAGATATCACAAGAAGATACATCGCCAATGTACAGTTTCCATAAATGTTTCAAAAAACAATTTTTTCTTCACATTTATTATAGAAGAATTTTGAACAGGAAACATTTTACAAATATTTGTTGAATACTTAGTGAATGCAATACGTGCTAAAATGAAGTTCACACATTGTGTGTTGCCGACCGAGACGAAGTCGAGTATGTAAACTACCATGCCTTCGCAGCTTATAAATAATCATTAATGCATTGATCTGATATATAAAAGGTGTTCAGGAGCAAAGCTCCCATGTCGTAAGAACAATAGGTGGAAGGAATATTCCTACAAAGATGATCTTCTGACCCCGAAGGATGGCAGGATTTGCTGGCAGACAGGAGGGGAGACTTGCATCCTCGTGTTCTCCCGTTTCGTAGGCAGGTGAACACCGTTACGGAGTTCCCGTGCCTTCCACTGGTTGGACAATGGTACGAATGGCTAGGAAGTGAGTGATTATACAAGATTAATGATTATGTCGAATTCAGTCGCTGCCTGGAGGAGAATTCTTGTGGCCGGCTGCTCTGAACAGCACTTTTCTGTGATTTCTCTAGCCAAAACCAGGCGAATGCCCGAACGGTATCCTAACAAACGGACCGCGAGCAATGTTTCCTTCCTGTTTCTTGTCCTATGCTCACCATTTTCACACTCTTTACATTTACGGGAGCTTAGAGCTTGTCCCGGCTGGGGCGATGCCCCGCTAGAGGGGGGGATCTGGAGGGAGAAATCTCTGGCAAGCCCATGTCAGCGCCGGATCACCAGAGGGGGAGAACACCACCTTCCGAGATAAAAAAATCTCACTATACTAGCCGAAATAATGACCATAGCCTCTGACGCGCCCTGAAATTTTAATTAATTAATTTATCAATCAATGATTATAAATGTGATAATTTTCATATGCCAGCTATGGTAGTGTGAGACGTCAACTTCACAAGAATTACTTGATGCAAAATCCAATGCCATACGCAAGACTCCAACACTAAGCCTTCGAGTCAGCGTACCATACTCTGAACCCTTTGACACAGATGTAGAATTACTACAGTAATTCGAATTGATTCGAAAACTAGATGATAATCTTGCAAAAATAATTTGATTCGTATTAGTCATTACTTTTTTCCAACTCCAGCTTCAGGGGAAAACTTCTTTTGAGTCTCTAGGCAAATTCTTCTCACATTAAAAAATATGAACCGCGCAAGTCTCGCTTCAGTATTCCCAGGAAAGAATGAACACGTTTTGTTGCTGCCATCTACACTGAAGACAACCCGGCCATGAACTTGGACTGTGTTAAGGAAAGGTTGAAAGAGCAAATTTTATTTTCCTGAAAATTTGTCACGTCTGAAAATGAACGTCAAGAGTATTGTTTTTCGTCCTGATTTTGTCTCGTGTATTAATGCATTGAATTAAAACGAAAACTAAAAAAAAAATATAAAACGGCATTCCATGTACTTTCGTGGTAGAAGAATATTTGCGTTTATTCAAACACCTTGCTGTAAATGGGGTAAATGCTGAAAATGATCCCTGTAATATATTAGTTAACGAAATAGGATTTTTTTTCAAATTTGCGATTCGCAGCCGCGCGACGCGGCCAGCACCGACTGCGCCGTCTGATGTATAATATTTCAGTCCCCATATTCAAAATCTTATCAATGGGACAAGGTTGGTGCATTCTTTTACTTAAACGAGATTTGACTACGGGAAGATTCAACAATAATTTGTTTTAGGAATCAATAGCTTTTTGTCTCTCCCCAGTAAATATTTTATAAGAAGAAACCAGTTACAAATACCCATTTGTTTCAAAAGAAAAATATCTTCACCAATCACCGAAAATTCTCTATCATTAACCCTCTCGCAACGACTTCCACCAAGATCGTGATGATGTCTTCGATGCTGGGACATCGCCCCAGCCGGGACAAGCTCTAAGCTCCCGAAATATGCCAACGTAAATGTAAAGAGTGTGAAAATGGTGAGCATAGGACAAGAAAGAGAAAATGTTCATGAAATCACGAACTCAAAGAGTTTGAAATGTTCGATCGGAGAGTCACGAAGCACGGCACTTCGCGGACGTATACAGGGACAACTTTCTCATCCCCTTTTCTGAGGACTGATGAGGTCGCGACTGAGAAAGAGCGTCCCCCCGTTAACGACAGCGGAGAGGAACATTTGGTGCAGGATCAAGGCGCCAGTTATCTGCATAGCATCGCCCGCCCGTGAGCAGGTTAGCTGCGCATCGCACTCGGTGAATTTTGGAATTCTTGAATGTAGATGTGCAAATGTTGAAGTTAGAAAAAATCGGTTGTTTATGTGAGTTTTGGTTGCTGATGAATAATACGTTCATGTGAATGTGAGTTTGTCCATTTCTTCCTTTCACACGAATGAAGAGTTCTAGTGTTTTTGACTTTCAAGAAAAAGAGTAGACTCGCTCAAAACCAATTCGTTTTTGCCGATGATAGGTATTAAATATTCCTTTCATCCCCCAAATAAAAAATAAAGGCACAATTCGTTACATCCTATCTCGAATTTACGAAAACAATGTTGCTAATAAAATGGAAAATGTCTATTTTCTTTAATGGTATCATTCCATGGTCCCAACATACGATCCTACAACATACCTAGGAGTTCTCCTTCATATCTACCTCTCTAGAAAGCACCGTATCTGATATAAATCCGATAACGCTTAGACCCGCTTCCAAAATTACACCCGCTAATGAACAGAAAACCCGCCCTCAGTACTGACCTTGTGCCTCTTTTATATAAAACTGTGTTTCGCTCACTTTTAACTTGCGCGTGTCGCGTGTGGAGAGGAGCTGCCCCTATTGTAATAAAACCGCTTCAGACATTCCAAAACAAGATTCTTCGTACTGTTGCAAAATCAGCGTGGTTCATCTACAATAAACCACATACTTACACCAATAATTTGATCTATTCTCAATACACCAATTCGTCTCTCAAACAAATTCTACAACACACTACGGTTTTCTCCAGGCGCGAGTAATTTCCTACTTGGAAAATACTTCTCCCAAAATATAAAACAATCAAGATTTCCAAAGAACCTATTCAAACCCATATAAAACTCATTTCATTGAGTTTTATTTACTAACCTAACTATAGTATTTTCCAATTCTTAGTTTCAAGTCTTCACTCCATTCACAGAATTCTGAAAGTTATAAAGAAGAATTTAGAGGGAGTGTTCACGCATAAAATAGGCAAATGCTAAGTTAGTTATGCATTAGGCTTTCTAAACACTCTTTTAAAGCGCCAAGTTGCTGTAAAAGAAAATTATGGAACTGTAAAACAATTTAAAAAATAAACATTCGAGTGTTTCCTATAAATTCTAAATCTAAGATAACGCAATCGTTCGTTATCCCCATTGTGGGCGTGGTTCAAAGATTTTCGTTGATATGCACCTTACATCTGACGAGCTGTTTTAGGATCATACTTTTCGTAATAACTAGTGCACTCAAATACAAATTTATCAGAGAAAATTTGTAAGAAAAAAGTTCAACTAAAATATACCTCCCTCATTATAAGCACAATATCATTCCCAAAATATATTTTATTTTGCAATAACGTTTACGAATAATTCTATAATAAATACTCAACAAGCACACACACAAAGACTAATGCAAAATAGGAATAAAACATTTTATAAATGCCTTTAAAAATACTTGTTGGATTGTGTCTCCCAGTTTCCCCATATCGTCTCTATGAATAACCAAATTACTTGCTCTTAACATTAATGAAACAAACCTGGAACATTATTCACAATTTTTTCATTCACGAACATTGTCATTTTCATTTCTACTTTTATTGTGTTTATTTTCCTCTTAAGCTTTTTCAAAATGCTTCATTATTCCTCACTAAATACTAATCAATGCAAAGAATTTCGAAATTCAAGTGTCGTAGAAAACCACGAACCATCTGTCAAAAATGTTGCCAATACCGTGCTGAATTTTGCAAATTTATTAAAGTTTTCCTATAAAACTCTCATTTGCAATGAATTTGCCTACTATGTAACGTTTCCTCCGTCCGAGTTTAATAATAAAAATATTTCTCCCCATCATTTTACGTAAGTCATTGGTCACCAATTAATTCAACCAATAGTTTATCCCTAGATTCGGGAGTTAGTCAAATCTTCTGTGATGTTTCAAATTCTCTTTACAAATTCAGTGAAATGGTTACGTGCTACTAATGAAAGGGTTTTTAACACGAACTTCGTGATTTCATTATGGGAGATTCCTAATAGAGAATTATCTTAAATAAATAAAAATAAAAGAAGGCAATTAATAGCAACAGTGATATCGTTTCGTGATACTACTGAAAGAGTTTTTTACACGAAGTTCGTGTTTTCATTATGGGAGATATCTGACGAAATTATTCGAAAATAAATAAATAAAAATAAAAGAAGACAATGAATGAATCACTTCGTGGTACTAATGAAAAGATTTTTTTAACATGAACTTCGTGATTTCATTATGGGAGATACCTGGCAGGGAATTTTACGCAAAAAGAAATAAATATAAAAAATAAAAGAAGGCAAGGAATGGCAACGATGAAATCGCTTCATAGTACAAATGAAAGGAGTTTTCAACACGAAGTTCGTGTTTCCATTATGGGATATATCCGACAGGGATTTATGCAAAAAAATAATAAAATATAAAAAACAAAAGAAGGCAAGAAATGGCAAGAGGCCACGCGCTAGCGCGGCGTCCGCGCGCCGCGGGCGATGTGTCGCACCTGAGGCGGCGGGCGCGGGCGAGGAGGTGGTGGTGGCCGACGGGGGCGCGACGGCGGGCGCGGGGGCGGACACGGGCGCCGGGGGCGTCACGTCGCCCGGGGCGGGCGCGGGCGCCGCCTGGACATCGGCCATGCTGCTGCTGCTGCTCTGCCTGCTTCTCCTCTTCCCGACCGAACTCGCCGGAAAGCGCGAATCCTCGGGCGTGTACGAAACGCGCGCGACAACACGGACGGCGGACGAGAAGACGCACACTCAGGTCACTCGCGCACTCGCCAGCGGCGGCAGCACCAGCGTCGGCTCCACGCGGCGCACTGTCCTACTGCCTGCGCGTGGACCGGGCGGGCGCGCGGCACGCACTGCAGCGCGGCGCGCGGCGCAGACCGGCGGTCGCGTCGCCCGCCACAACCAGCCGGCGCGGCGGGCACGCGCCCAGCGCCAGCCCCGCACGCGGTTCCCTCCGCGGCCCACAGAGCGCAGTGCGCGCGCACGACCAACGCGCGCGAGAATTCAGGGGCGCGAACGCGGCTAGACACGCGCACGCTTTCTTGAGCCCCGGAATACCTACCCCCACTCCTTTGCCAACATTAGTTGAATCAAGAATAAATTATAGCAATTGAGCATTGTGGACGAAATACGATAACCAGAAATGTTCGCTCCCTTGTAATAGAAACTTTTTGCATCAAAAACACGCTACAAATTTGATATAAAATTCCTTTTGTGAAAATAACCAAAATCTCCACTCCTCTCGCAACAATCGAAGCGAGGGCTCTAGAAAACGTGCGCGGATAATACCACACGTTCCGTGCTCGCCTGGTAGCGAGCTATGTACTTGTTCGCCCAATCTCGAACAGAAATTTTCGCTTCCTTTGATCTGCCCAAAAGACTACATTTATTTATCACAATCTTTAAGATTGTGAAATTAATTATTTTTGTGAATGGTAACCCTTCTCTACCCTGTCTGGTCCTGACCCATCCTCTCCTGCCCCGACCCATCCCGTCCGATCTCACCCTGCCTTGTGCCATCCGCCCAGCTCAGCGCTGCCCCAATTGTTCCCCGTCACAACTCACTTCGCCTCACCTGGATAATTCTGGCCACCCCGCTTCGCCACGCTGTTCGCTATGATCACCGTTAACCCCAACGTTGCTGTAGGCGCCTGAGAAAATATTCATTGTTGCATTCTGCCTTCGAGGACAGTTTTAGGTCATCTTGAATCAGGCATTTTTTCAGATGGTCATACCATTGCAGCATTTCCTAATCTGTCTACAACAGAATCCGTTTGTTGCATCCGTTCCCTGATCTCTGCGTTCCTAATTTTCTGCATTCTAGAAATTCGGAAGCCTCTTCGTAGACTAACCGCACACAATTTCTGCTTCTGACGTTCCGTCAAGGTCCAACTTTCTCCACCAAAGTTAGAATACTTTCAATAATATTTCATACAATAATATTTTTTGTTCTTACGTAAATGTTCCGACTTCATAATACTCCATTCAACATTCTTGTGGCTCGCCTTGCCTGTTTAATGCGGTCATCAATATCCTTTTCATTATTTCCAGACTTGTGTATCATGGGTGATTTCAATTGCGATCTGAAGGTACCGCTCACAAACTCGCCCGAAGGTTTATTGATACTATCAACTCATACAATTTACAGATATTAGAATTTGGCCCTACTCACCTATCATTAGGAACTGAAACATGGGTAGATCACGCGATCGTGTCAGATAATTCGAAAGTATTAACGTACGGTCAGATATCTGTTCCGGGAGTATCAAAGCATGATTTGCTATTTATGGTGTACTCTATAAAATGTCCTAAATATAAACATAAAATTATCCGCTACCGTGACTACAAAAATATCAATTCTGAGGCCATGTGCGACGACAGCACCAAAGCTCCCTGGCATGAGGTTTATAATCAAACATCCCTTAATAGTAAAGTAGAAGCCTTCAACGAAATTATATCAGACATTTTCGATAAGCATGCACCAGGAAAACGCGACGAGTGACTCGTCCCGCGGCCCCATGGCTTACAAGTGAATTAAAGCAGTTCATGCAGGAATGCGACTCAGCTTACCGTCGCTTCAAGGCTAATAAAACCATTGACAATGAAAGAGCGTACAAGAAATTACGAAATTCCGTAAAACAGAAAATTAGAAACGCGAAAATTCGATATTATTATGACATCTTTCAATTGAAAACGAACACTAAAGATGTTTGGAACTCTCTGAGAGACCTCGGGATTACGAAAGCAAATTCTTCTGAAATTCCTGTCGACATGTCCTTGAATGACATTAATGACTACTTTGTAAATGTTTCAAAACCAATACCACCCTGTGTCAAACGTAACACATTACAGACTCTTGCAGTCAATTCACCTGCGGTCAGGGATAAATTTTATTTCCATAACGTAGATTATCACGAAGTTAATATGATTGTTCGCTCACTAAAATCAAATGCTAATGGCTCCGATCGAATTACAGCGAAACAATTGAAACTTGTCTTACCATTTGCCCTTCCGGCACTTACGCATTTAATTAATTTCTCACTTACAACGGGAACCTTTCCTCAAGCGTGGAAGCTTGCACATGTTCGACCCTTGCCAAAATCTGAACTGACTTCGGTGTCTTTCAGTTATCGTCCAATTAGTATATTACCGACAGTGTCAAAAGTTCTTGAAAAAATTGTTCGAAAACAGATTGTAAAACACTTAACTGATTCAGATCTTCTCAATAACTTTCAATCCGGCTTTAGAGGAGGTAGAAGCACCCAAACAGCTTTACTAAAAGTAACTGAAGATATAAGGAAAGCGCTAGATGATGGCCTCGTAACTGTATTAACACTTTTAGATTTTAGTAAAGCTTTCGACTCTGTAGATTACGATATACTAATTGCTAAATGCAAAAATCTAAATTTCTCTGATTCCACTATCTCTTGGATTGCAAACTATCTCCACAATAGGCAACAAATTGTAGTAGTTGACGATCTCCATTCCGATCCAAAACTTCTCCACCGTGGAGTACCTCAGGGATCCGTGTTAGGGCCGCTGTTCTTCTTAATTTATGTGAATGACTTATCACGCGAACTTAGAGAATGTAGTCATCATATGTATGCGGATGATCTGCAAATTTACATCTCCGGGAAACCGTCACAGGTAGCAATGCTAATAAATAAATTAAATAATGAGCTCTCATCTGTAGTAAAATGGTCAATGAAAAACGGATTCAATTTAAATCCTACGAAATCACAAACCATCATAATTGGCTCTTCCCAAATGCACAAGAAACTTGAATGTTTATCTATTCCTGATGTGCTTATAGGCAATGTTGTAGTTCCTCGTCATTCACAAGTGAAAAACTTGGGCTTAATTTTTGATGATCATCTAAGCTGGGAATACCAGATCCGAAATGTCTGTCGCAAGGTTTATGCATCTTTGCAATCCCTTAGATGTATCGACAAATGTCTCCCTACAAATACGAAGGAAATGTTAGTAAAAACTCTGTTGTGTCCTCATTTCGACTACGGTGATATTGTGTACAACAATTTAAAAGATTCACTCGCTCAAACTCTGCAAAGAGCTCAAAATGCCTGTATTCGTTTCATTTATAATATAAAAAAATACGATCATATCTCCAGAGTTTATAAAGTGAACAAAATACTAACACTAAAGGATAGGCGTTTGTATCACAGCCTTTGTCTTTTATTTAAGATGCTAAAAGTGGATTCCCCGTCATATTTAACAAATTATTTCGTATATCTTAAATCCTCTAGATTTCAGAAATCTCAGTTACTCTGTATTCCAAAAAGTAAAACAAACTACTACAATAAATCATTCGCAATTACGGTAGCCCGAGAGTGGAATAAATTGCCTTTCAACATTAAAAACTGCTCCTCATTAACATCTTTTAAGAAACACCTGAATGACTTTCTTACAAAATAGAATATATCATTATACAACTTACATCACTGTAGATATTCGGGTGTCAAATCCAATGTCAGTTTTACCTCCTTTTAGGAATGTTAAAAAGTGACTAATATGTTTAGAAATAACCGTAATGTACTTGTTGAAAATTTATTTTTTTGTGATTTGTTTGATACTGCCGGAAATGTGTTTTCATCCATAGGAGCAGAGGAGGATTAGAGCAAGAAGACGATTCCCTTGCAGCAAGGCCAGCAGCTGAGGAAAACATCCCAAAATCCTGTCACTTCATTTTAGCTTAGTTACTATTGTATTAGGACGCAGCCTGCCTGGTGGGTTTTCCCCGACTAGCGGGTTTTCCTCCAGGGTCGAGCGGCGAGTGAGGTGGTGTGTTTCTGTATTTAAAAGATTACAGTCGCTCGGGGTGAATACCAGGCTGCCGCGTAGCGCGAAGAGGCTGGAGAAATGCTATTCAACTCAACTTGTTTTAAACTTCCGTCTATGAATTTATAATTCGTCAAACAAAATTTGCCACATTTCTGTCTATTTTAATATTTCATTTATCTTTTTAAAAGCTACATTTAAATTATACTTGTTTTCTACTAACTACTTGCAACATAAATATATTGTTTACATTTGTATATAATATTATATGTTTGATCTTTGTATGGATCTGACATGTGATTAGGCGGAAGAGCGGGCCTGATGGCCCGAGCCTCGCCATATCAATAAAGGCATTATTATTATTATTATTATTATTATTATTATTATTATTATTATTATTATTATTATTGTGCAGGATTGTACCAAGTACTTCAACTGTTCAACTAACTTAATCCTTCCTACTCCTTGTACATCCAAGTCAGTACCTTCTCTTCCTACTACATACTCTGTTTTCTTCAAATTTAATTGAATTTCACCTGTACATAGGCCTATACCATTTTTCGGGTCGTACATTCCGCATCAGCAGAGGTTACGGCAGAGGCTAGGCGGCGGCGGAGACGACGGCGGCTGCGGCTTCGGGGGACGCGCAATTCCGAGAACACATTCAGGTGAGAAGGGATTCATTAGGTTGTTGCAGGTGAACTGTCGTAGTATAATCCATAAAGAAATAGAGTTTTGGAATCTAATTGATGCCTGTGATCCCGACATAGTGATAGGGACTGAGTCGTGGCTAACTCAGGAAATAGGATCTCCGAAAATGTTTCATTCTGATTACAAGATCATTAGGAGGGATAGAAATAGTAGAGGTGTCGGTGTCTTTATTTGCGTCAAAGCAGACATAAATATTAGATTAGATTGTGTTAGTACAGAGTTTGAAATGATGGGAATAGAAATTAATACTTCGGTAACCTTATTAGAAATTACTGCATGCTATAGGCCTCCGGGTGACGGCTACGAAATTTTGGAAAATATCATACAAAGAACAGGAAATGAAAATGGTCATCCTATTGTTATCGGAGGTGACTTAAATATTCCTAGCGCAAACTGGGAGGGAGCCGTGAGCGAGGGGAAAGTCCAAACACTTGTTAACAGACTAGTTTGGGATAGGGGGTTAGCTCAGGTAGTAAGGAACGCTACGCGGCAGGACGCGATTTTGGATGTATACCTAATTAGGTCGAAAGAACTTTTCATATCTTGTGAAGTTATTGAGGGAATTAGAGATCACAAAGCGTTCTTCTTGACTTAGACGAAAATATTTCAAGGAAAGGTATTACGACAGGAACGAAAGCGCGTCATTTCAAGAAAGTAAATGTAGAGGGACTTCATGGCTTTCTTAGAGAACAATACAACAGCTTTTTGAGAACAGAAGGAGATATGGAAGAAATTTGGTGCGCGTTTAAAGATATTATAGACAAAGCTTTGCAAAAGTTCGTACCATACAAAATTCTAAAAAATAATCCGGATCCAGAATATTACAATTCAAAAATTAGGCGAATGAAGAGGATAACGAGAAACGCATTTAAATGCAGAAAAAGCAGTACCGAGCATATGCATATTTTTCGAAATTGTTCAAAAGAATTAGAGCGAGAAAAGAAAATTGCTCATGAGGAGTATTTAAAGAATATTCTAAACGAAAAGGGAAATAACTGGAGAGGATTTTACAAATATGTTCGTAGAAGAAAGGGAAACAAAGAGGATATCCCAGTTGTAAATAAATTTGAGGCGTTGTTTCGTCGTTGTTACAACGAAACAACGCCTGAAATTCATTTACATGATGCAAATGTCGTTAACGCCGCACCATTTCCTACAGATATCCCAGTTGTTCGTGAACATGGAAACACACTCATCACAGACGATCGGGCAAAAGCTAACGCATTTAATAAGTATTTCAGTTCGGTTTTCAAAAATAATACGAACCATCCACTAATTCAAAGTTCTTCTATTACAAATCAGTTTAATATTGAAGTGAACGTTCTACGGAATAAAGTAAAAGTTTTAAAAATGGTAAGTCAAGGAGTCCAGACGACATTTCTACGGACATAATTAAACTAGGAGGAGAGACAATATTACCGTACTTAATTAGAATATTTCACGTGTCCTTGAACAATTCAAAAGTACCTGAAGATTGGAAATTACCTTTTGTAGTACCAATCTTTAAAAGCGAGGACAAAACTGTACTAAGTAATTATAGGCCGGTAAGTCTCACGTCAGTGGTCTGCAAACTTATGGAGCATCTAGTTGCAAGTTACATTAAGTGAGAATGGGAAATCAAAAAATGGCTCTATCATGGCCAACACGGCTTTAGGAATGGTTATTCATGTGAAAGTCAGGTAGTCACGCTATTTCAGGATCTAGCAGATAAAATTGACGCGGGCGGGAGAGTAGACTCAGTAGTTATAGATTTTGCCAAAGCGTTCGATGTTGTTCCACACGATCGACTTGTTCAGAAATTAATGAATTCAGGCATCGATCCCAGGGTGGTGGCGTGGATTAGCGAGTTTCTGCGAGATAGGAAACAGAAAGTCCAAATTGGGCAAGAGTTCTCTTACTGTGCAAGCGTTACATCAGGAATACAGCAAGGGAGTGTAATTGGACCTCTTCTATTTCTAGGGTTTGTTAATGATTTGTCAGCGCAATTAATTTCAAATGTTGGGCTATTTGCAGACGATTGCATAATATATTGCATTATAAATTCGAAAGACGATGAAAATATCCTTCAACGGTATCTTGATGCGTTATATTACTGGGCGGAAAATAATGGCATGACCTGTAAAAGCAAAGCCATCACTTTTGGCAGAGGTCATAATTACAGCGTAACAAATTACCGTTTAAGTAACGACATTATTCCGAGAGTTTCTTCGTGCAAGTACCTAGGTATCCATTTCGATGGTAAATTAAGCTGGAAAAGTCCCGTAGATTTTGTTGTAGGGAAAGCGTGGAGATCTCTTCATTTTGTAATGCGCATCTTAAAAAAGAGTACAGTAAACACGAAGGAAATTGCTAATTTATCGCTTGTTCGTCCGATAATGGAATATGGAGCAGTTTGTTGGGATCCGCACAAAATTATGCAGTGTAAGAATCTGGAAAGGATTCAGCGTAGAGCAGCTAATTTACTTTCAGGGACAAGAAAACGGCAGGGTGGGATTCACTCGAAAACAGGCGAACATTGACAAGACTTTGCGCGTTGTATAAAGCTTATAGCGGTCATCCAGCCTGGAAAGAAATTAAACGACGGCTAAATATTCCTACGTACATCAGTAGAGGGTATCACAGGCACAAAATAAATTTAAGACCGCACAGAACGGATGTCGCGAAATTCTCTTTCACAAATCGAACGATAAGGGATTGGAATAGATTCCCTGCAAAAACCTTTGAACCCTTTCCTCGAAGTGTTCAACAATTTAGGAAATTAATTTAGGGTATTTTTAAGTTTATGAGGTAGTTAACTAAGAATATTAAGTTATACAGTGAAGTGAGGTGTCGTGCCGTGTAGAGCAGAAAAAAATAAAGGAAATATTTTTAGTGTTATAGTGAAGTGAAGTGGAATAAAGTGAAGGATAGTGCAGTGCTTTCTTTATTGTATAGACACTCAAGAGCAGCTTTAGATGATAGACATTTCTTTCCTTTTGAATGAAATTTAATGTTTTAAGAACCATCAGTTTTTATATTATTATTACTGTTATTGTTATTATTATCATTTTAGCATTATTATTACCATTATTATATTATTTGCATGACATCTATTATCTTATTTAGGTAATTAACTGCCACCGGGTTACACCCAATTGCAGTTTAAATAAATTTATCTTATCTTATCATTCCTAACTATTACCTGATCATCTAGAAATAGTAGCGAATGTATTGCTTGCCCTTTTACTAAAACATCCATTACTTGACATAAGGCATTTCATGCTTTAAGGCCCCTCTTCTAAATAAATTTTGAAAAGAGTGGGAGACATTCCTCATCCCTGTCTTAAGGCTTTGGTAGTTTAAAATTCATAGGAAATTCTATTTCCGATTTTTACCACAACTCGAGTATCCACATACATTTTCTCTATGAGTTGAAAGAGATATTCTTCGATTTTAAAATTTCGTAGTGACCTCCACAATTCATTTATAGGCACTGAGTCATATGCTTTCTCCATATCTATAAAACCACAAGAATCTCTTCCTTTCCTAATCATTATCTCACATATTTGTCCACATAAATGTGTGAGACAAACAAATGTGAGAGACAAATCCAAACTGATTGCATGATAGCGGCAAACAATCCGGATATTGTTATCCGGGACTTGAAGAAAAAAAGTGTCTTCTTGTAGACGTTGCTGTGCCGTGCGATCAAAACGTCGTAATCAAGGAGGCAGAGAAACGTCTTAAATACAAGAGTTTGGAAATCGAGATCAACTGAATGTGGGGCAAAAAGTCCAGGTCGTCCCGCTAGTTTTCGGAACTCTGGGGTTTATTTCGCAAAATGTGTGTAAGAAATTATCTAAACTCTCAGGACATTCAAAAGACTGGGAAGCTCAAGACATTGCTTTATTAAGAACAGCCCCATTTTTCAAGTATTGTAGAGGCACCGACTGACCCTAGATCTATGCCTTAGGAAGCAGGTTGCTACCCAGAGTAGAATCAATAATCAATCGACTCATAACACCTTTAGTCGTGAATTAGAGGAATAATAATAATAATAATAATAATAATAATAATAATAATAATAATAATAATAATAATAAACAGAGCAAAGTGGGTTAGTGCGTAGCTCGCTGACTTCACAGTCGGGATTCAGGTTTGATCCCCGGGCCGGCCATCCGGACCCGGGGTTTTCGTGGTTAACCTTGGCCATACAGGCAATTGCTGGGGTGGTTAAAAAAAGCCACGATCACCTCTCATCATTATCCTATCACCTCATAATTCATAATTCAAGGCTTAACAACCTTATCTTACCAAGGGATACAGCGAAAAGCTGATCCCCATAATTACACACGTCTCTGCAGGATAGAAAATGACTGGGCTTCGGAAGAGAACGTGTAGCGTGGTCACAAATGGCCGACACGCTGCTGCTGCTGCTAATAATAATAATAATAATAATAATAATAATAATAATAATAATAATAATAATAATAATAATAATAATAATAATAATAACAATAACTACAACAACAACAAGTCTTCTCTGATCTTCCAGGAATCAGGAATTTTCTGATCTGGTCGTTCCACCCTGGTCTTCCTCGTTTTCTTTCACTTGGTTGCCATTATAATGATCTTTTGATAAGTCTTGTCTCATCCATTCGCTGTTCAGGTCCAAACCAAGTGAGTTGTTTCTTTTCAATTTCCTCTGTAATATGTTGCAGATTCATTGTCTCCTTAACCCGTTCATTTCTAATTCTTTCCCTTCTAGATATTGCTGCTGCTCTTCTGAGGAAATCCATTTCCAAGACTCCCAATTTTCTTTTGTCTTGTTCTGGAAGTTGCCATATTTCTGCATCATACAATGTAACACTTTCAATCATACATTTATATATTCAAGTTTTCGTCTCTTACTTATATTAGGATCCCAGATCACTGCTCCTAAATCTTTTCTTCCTTTAATGAGTCGCGTTTCACATTCCTTTCCATAAAAACTTTGTTTCTCTATAGTTGTTCCCAAGTATTTTATGGCCTCTGCTGTTCTTATTATTTCTCCGGTTTCCATAGTCAGTTCGTCATGTGCATTGCCTAGTGTCCAGTGTCCTTTTTTTTCTAGGTTGAAGATCAGTCTTTATTTCTCATAATCTTCTTTGATCTTCCTAGTCATACATTCAATATCTTCTTGTTCTTGCTCCATCAGCATCTGATCATCAGCGAATTGTAGGGTATAGAGTATTGTGTTATCGTCAAGTTGTATTCCCATCTCAGCACATTTTCTTTTCCTTACCTGTAACACCACATTAACGTATGTTTTGAAGACGGTAGGTGACAAACAGCATCCTTGCCGAAGCCCTTTTGATATAGGAAATGTTTGGGTCATCTGTTTTCCAACTTCCACTTTTCCCTATTATTATTATTAATATTATTATTATTATTATTATTATTATTATTATTAATAATAATAATAATAATAATAATAATAATAATAATAATAATAATAATATATGATTCGCCATATAACTTACTATTATGCACCAACAACCATCTTACACTAAATCATTTACATATTTATATACAATATATAATATAATATATATAATAAGATGTACATATGTATAATATATATACGTGTGTGTGTGTGTGTGTGTGTGTGTGTGTGTGTGTGTGTGTGTGTGTGTGTGTGTGTGTGTGTGTGTGTGTGTGTGTGTGTGTGTGTGTCTGTTAGTCGTATTACGACCACCCGTCTCGAAGGTCGAAGGTATGCTTCAGCTGCGCCACTCGGAGCTACCGTCATCACTAATTTATTATCAGCAATTTCCTTCTTAGCAATTGATTTTATACAATGAGAAAGAGGAGGATTCGCACTAGATAAACAAATTTAAACTCAATTCTTCATAACCGCATGTATTTATAATTGTCCACATCATAATCTCATTTATTGTATCAGCATTTTTAATAATTCTTTTGCGAATCTACATCAAACAAGCTCCAATAATCCACTAGGAATTAATAGAAACCTGGATAAATTAATTCCATTAATCCATATTTCACTTTCAAGGAAACTATAAAATGTATTATAATAATTCTATTACCCCTTGATTCGACTTTATAAAAGTATCTTTGACTAAGTTAAAAGTTGTGTTCCAAACGAGCTACAAAAAAGTAAAAAATTCGAGAATCAATTGCCCGAAATATTCTAACTTTCCGGAATGCCAGTATAGAGATAATATTCCAATTGATTTGACATAGCTCATAGTAGATAATATCTGCTTAAGTTGTCGGTTTAATAGATGAAATGACATTTTAGATAAACATATCAAGTACAACTTAATTTAAATATACTTTTCTGTATCCGAATTTCAAAGACATTGGCTATTCCCTTGTGTAAATAAACACGTCGCAAGTAAACTTTGTATTTTGTTCTTATTGTTGAACGACACTAAAACTTCAATGTATCTCCCTGATGAGAGGCATTTCTGATTCAAATACGTGACACCGAGATGGCGGGGTTAAAAGAAAAAGTGAGTGATTAATTCTGTTACATCTTGTAGCACGTAGTTATTTATAGAAAACAACTAAATGCTACCAAGTAATGCGAAAAGATCAAATCGAATTACAGACTATACAACATTATAGAGCAAACTACGTAAATCTTTGTCACTGTGTTCATTTTTGTTGCATTGGGAAAGATTAGTACACTGAAAACTAATTGTCCGAAGGTTAAAAGTGTCTTCGATTTGTGATTGAACTGTTCTCAATTCAGAATGTCAATTCATAATATTCACATTAAAAAGAACATCTAAAGCAATTAAAACTCAAATACCTTCACTCTTGTCAAATATGTTACAATTTCTAAGTTACTCAAGCCAAAACATCGAATTTACGAAGAGAAGAATTATGAACGTATTCAATATTTTTGTCATTTATAAATGACAATAAACATCATCTCCTAGGTGATTGAAAACGTTGCAAACAACTTGGAACACATCATAATGCTTACTAGATTACATACGATGAAGATGCATTTCAAAAACATTAGTTACATTTTTAAATGTCCGTTCAAATAGATGATGCTGCTTAGACCACAAATTATAGATTCTCAAATTACTTCGTTGTGTGTATGTAATTAGTAACGGTAATAAATAAGTAACGGTAGTAAAAAAGAAAATGATATTGAATTTTCAGGAATGAAATATTACGATCCTCTCTTTAATTGAAATATATGTTACAAAAGAAATGCAAAATATTTTTCAACATGCTTTGAAAGAAAAATTCTGAACTTTGGAATTCTCAAATCTGCTTTTGAGAAATTAGCTGTTAAAAAAATGTTTGTAAATCAATCCCGATATGGATATTTTTATTAACTTAATATGCTTGGTATCACCTGAAACAAACACAAATGTTTCAAAGTTTATACGTAAAACTAAAGAAAGCAGCTTTCGATAATCACCTAATATCATTTCCATTTCTCTCCTGAGAGAGAAACAAAAATATATATTAATATACCAGTGAGAGGTGTTTCACTAGGTATACCCGAATCCAGACTATCTTCCGCACAGCAGATCTGATGGTGACGAGTAATGATAGAAAATTGCTGATCCCATTGATAAAATCGACGGAGAAGACTATATTAATCCCCAGTTCTTTAAAAATGCCTAAATTTAGTACAAATTACAGGTACAATATGGCAACTTTAACAGAACATCATATGTGGACTTCGCTCTTGAACTAACGAGTTGAACGCGATTCTATTCTCTTTACGCGATGCACAATTCGCATTGCATTAACCTAAAACCTTCAAGTCTTATTAAAGTTTCAAACAAGTAAGAATTTTTTTCGGATATAATATTTATCTTGAAATTCATATCTAAATTCTACAACGAGCTCCCCACAGAGCTTACTACAATAGCTTTCTACACACCTTGGACTGAAAGAGTATTTAACATAAGTTGCAAAATATTCTTACAATTTCTTAGTTCACTGTGCTCCAAAAAAATAAAAAATTCAGTTCATTCACGTCTGTAAACAGAATCAATGTTTATTAGTGCTCTAATATGTAATAGAAAGGACTTCTTTGATTTGAAAGGGAACAACGTCATTATCGTGAAGTCTGTTTTGCCTTAGAAATGTAGCCATAACACCACAAGATTCGTACATTGCAAAAATGACATAGAGAAATGATAAATCACATGCGTAAATATCAAAATCTATACACACTGTATCGCAATAATTTTTGTGACCCCAAGAAAAAACAAGAGGTTCTATATGACAAGACTCACTTACAGCCGTTAAATCCGTTCTTTTTACATTACCAGAAATATGATTATCTAGTACATAGCTTTTGTGAGACCTTTTATATTTGAGAGACCAGAGCTGGTTGACACTAGTTCATAGTTTTAAATTTTTTACGCAATGCCGGTTTAGATTTGACAAGTATGCGTGTATAAATGGAAACTACATTTAACAGACTACCTATTGGGTATTGGTGAATGTTTCGTTATCGAACCTTTAGTCGTTAGAAGTTATCAAGTCAAGATGTGCCAACCTTGACACAACCCTTAAGGAAGGTTGGCACTCTATTTCCGTGATTGTCGAGGAATATATCAAAGTCAAAGTGGATTATTTTCCAGTGTTTTATTTACACAAATAAATGCAAACACGTTTATCACCGTTTGGCCTTGCAGAACAGACACATTGGTAACTACAGCAATCTTGGTAGTTTCAAAATTATTTAAACATCATTCTTTAATTTTAAGTAATCAGTCTTTTATGTCTTTCGAATTAAAAAGTTGTATTTTTAGAACATTGTCTAGGTAATCCCATTTACGTATTTCACGTTTCACGCTAAAGAGAACTTGAACTTGCAACAGACGATCATGGCAAAGTTACAGGTCCTGCATCATTAGTAGACACTTCAAGCACAAAATGCCAAAAATACAAACCCATAGTGTGCCACTAGCTTCAAACATGCAGACTGCATTGCAGAGCATGGAGCTTATTTCTTCTAGTGCTAAGGATTAGAAGAGAAAATATTTACTTTTCCTTATTTCACAATTAAAAATTATTTACTAATTTATAATTTGAAATAAATTTAATAAACTGCAAGAATTTTATTAATCTCAACATTGCAATAATGTAACATGATGAGCCCTCTGAACTTTTTTTGTCTCACACATTCAAGAGGTACATTTTAATTACCCATTACGGAATCGAGTTCATGACCACTATAAAATTGCTATTTTTAAGCGGATAATTCTGGAATAAATCCAATTTTGGAAATAAACTTTAAAAAAGCACAAAGTAAAAATTGGCAATTTTTAAGCAAGAAAGAGAAGATTCATACACAATGAAATGAGTATTGAAGCTCAGAAAGTTTCAGAATAAGTTAAATTTGTTAATGTTAACTGTGGCCACTACTGATGCTTCACCTATGTGTGAATAAAAATATCAGAAACAGTTATTTATGCATTATAATAAACTCAGCTACTCCCTCTATTTTATACATTAATATGCCCGTTTACTAGCTAACTTTTCAAAATTCCAACAATTTATGCGGGCGTGAACTTGTGATGGCCGCCGTACAGGGACCGAAACGTGGTACTCGTGCAACGCGCGCGTGGATCAGCATCTAACTACCTTCAACACAACACATTCTTTAATGGTTATTGATGAACCCGAATGCATTCATCTCAATTTATTTACTACTTTTATGGACTGTTTCTTTTCCTCTGATGTTTCAAAATGAGAAACATATGTACAATGATAGTGCCCTCTGGCGGCACACAAAACAAAACATAGCAAACAAACAATACCCTTCATATTAAAACACACAAAAAAAGAACAAAATAATGACCATTGACACTGAAAATTACATAGTACAAAATTACATACGAAAATACATTCATCCACACCGAATGCGCATTCTGTCGTTTCAGATTGTTGACCCTCTTATTCCATAATGAATTAACAGGACTTGGTCTTCGACAGATGCCTTTGAAGTTGTCAGATAATAAAAAAAATATCCATGCATCACTTCCCTGATACCGGATGAACACTGCAACATGCGGCCATATCACGCGTCGCCGTCGGCAATGGTACCGTCTCAGCTTCCACCAGTTCCCAGGACCATATATACCACGAACTCACATGGTTAAGAAAACCACTACGAAACGTTTTGCGATGAAATGCAAAGTTTTCACAACATTTAAAGTTCCCGCGGCGAAGAGAGACTGTTTCGTTACGCGAACCAAAATAAAATAATCTGTTTGTATTAGCTTTTACTGTCCGGAGCACGCCAAACTTTGTGTTGTAAACACTGCGACAAAATGTCCGCGACCATCGTTCAAAAGTACCACCGCGTAAAATTAATGTTCGCGTCGCTTTTACCCGTAAATTATTCGCCCTTACTTATGAATTCATTCACCCGTTTGTTGCAACCTTTTCGTCCGCATCAAAATATCTAAAATGTTTTCAAAGTCCGCTACCGAACAATAATTTTTAAAATGTTACATAACGCTAACACGGAGCTAGCGTCTTCACCAACCATACAACACTACACTTTTTCCTCGTCTGTCGAGTATTGTTGTTCACTATACTATATAGATTTTGAACAAGCGCCGATCGCTCGCCCGTGACCACAAACAAGAATTTTTTTTTAATTTCCCGTTTATTAGCGTTTTTATGCCTCGCTGCCGGTTCGCAGTATTGTCTGTTGTTTCTCCGATAATTACAGCGATCTCTATTTTTCCTTTCGATGTCTTATTTTATTAAATCTCATGGTTTTTAGTTCGTACACTGTCGTGACGTCACTACGATGCGTCGCTTGTTTCACACATATTTCAATTATACTTTCAATTTTAATTCCTTTTCTAGACGTTTCCCAAAATCGTGATTACTTTCGAAATTGTTCATAAATTTCGCCCTGTTGTTCTCTAAAGTCCCAGCTCGATTCCTTCAAGCGTTTCCGTAATATTCATTAAAAAACATATTTGCCCTCAACTTTGCCCTAACACCAGTGGTCTCCATGTTCACGCTTTTTAACTTGAAATGTACGATTACGATTATCTTCGAAATTTTGTGAACCCCTTGCCCGATTTTGCTGATTGTTCTTTCTAAAAATTATAAATATTATACTTTATTGAATGTTTATGTTAAATTTGACTTTCTTCCGCGCATTTGGTTAATTTAGAAAAAATGTTTGCGCGCGGCGCTGCCGTCTTCTGTCTTTTTGAATATAAATCTTAACATTTTATTGGAAAGTCTTTATTCTCTGGAACACTAAATTACTGAAATGATCGTAAATCATTACAGCATCAAGGGCGTTATAAAGGTTCCAATGATCGAGCGGCAACAAAAAGCTCGAGGGTCTTTGGCCCGGTAGCTTTTTTTTGGCCGAAATCATTTGAACCAGTTAACGCTCGTGGAACATACATGATTTTATTTTTTACGTAATTTTAATGATTCAGATTTAAATTATTTGTTAATTAACTTGTAGTTAACTTGACCCGATTTGTCTTTTCATATTTCCCTCACAAAATTCCCTTTTATAATTCCCTCTCATAATTTTCTTCCACAAGAGAAAATGTAGCACCATTCAACTGTTTTCACATTTCCCTCGTAACCACGATCCTCTTGATCCAGGTATGTTATGCAGTGTATGTCAAGCTCCGTATCGAAGGCAATAACAATCAATAACGTATCAGTTAAAAATAAAATACTTTTATTTTGTCTACATTATGATTGAGCAGAGAGATGATGGGGCTGGTTCAGGCTCAATCATGCCCAATTGAAAAGTAAAATGAACCCCGAACGGAATTTTTGATTAAATATCCAGAGGTTACTAGGGAAACCAAATCTAAAAAACTGGTACACGAAAATAAAGAGCTTAAATGAAGGTTTCAGATGAAAAAGAGGGAGAAGCAAAATATTTCCTTCCCAATAAACAAAAGAAAATCAGTCATTCACGAAACTTTTACACTCCAAACGCTAAAACACATTTGAGATCACGGTTCCACCATCGTTGCACTGATCATACTGAGAAAGACTTCTGTGGGAAGTTAGTTGGAAAGTGAAGGACACGTGTCACGGAAGCAGTGCTTATCGAAGCTATATGTTTGATGTAGAAACTCGAGAACCAACCAGCCCCGGTTCCCTCCACTACATTGTAACGTTCGATATCATACTGGTAGGTCGTTCGTGGACAAAATACTTGAAGTTAATTATATTACAAAACTAGTGGATGTGTACGGCATACTGAAAGTGTTCCTTCTTTTAGTGTTATTACTCAACAACTACTCATTAAAATAAATGCATGAGATCATTCGAAAATCTAAAATTGAGGGATAAACTGCATTGATAAATAAGTATCAGGCTTTAATATTAGGTGTAGAACAGGTTCGGAAGTAAATTTGAACTTTTGAAATTTTCAGAATTTCAGAGATTTGAATTAAAATCGGAACCATACCATTTTTATAAACCATCTTTCTCTTATTCGAACAAAAAGAAAAGCAAGAAAGCCATTTCCATAAAAAATTACTCTCAGTAATTAAAATGTTTCGACTATTTCCGGAACGTAACAATTAGATCTCCAAACGTATTTATCAAGTATCAACTCAAAATAATCTAATCTGGTAGAGTTATGCGTGATATACTTCCATCCATCCACATACACGTCCCGATTTTCGGATTCAAAATTGCATGTATCTCCTCACTACCTGCACCAATCTAAACCATCTTTGAAAAAGTACTAATGGTTCTAATATTTGCGACTGTGCGAACTTGCAGCACAAACGTATCTTAAACACAGTCGTTTTGGCCGAAAATTCGAGACCGTATTGTTGAGGTGATTCTATTATTTTTCCTCCTTACACTGCAGTACACATGAACAGTCATACATATGGCATTAATTTAACACGTTAATATGTAATCTAGATAGTAAAAATTACTAAAAACTTATGAACAACAATAATAATGAGTTTCCAGCGCGGGAATATACACATATCTTTAACATAAAATATAAATAAAATCTTGTAATTAGCAAAAGAGAGCTCAACACGTTATAAAGTGTTTTATTATATAGGTATTTGCATACTAGAAATAAGATCATGTGTTCTGGAAATGTTTAATTGAAAACTTTGAATTTGCACTGAATCGTGAAGTACTCTTATCTAATATGTGTCGTAATATTCATTAGTCCCTGTGACATTTAGTTCTCATTCTCCAGTTTTGTTGCGCATTTTTCAGTTCAACATGCATTTTAAACATTAATAATGAAATATTTATAATAATTGAGTCAGATATATTTGTCGGTTATCATCTATCCACTCTCTGTTTCAGGAGGACTGGAGCCAATTGTTCGTTGAACCGGCTATTGTAAACGCTGTTACCAATTTATTGGAAGGATATGCTATCTGCAGGGAACACCGCGATACGGCCGAGTTCTTGAAAGATGTCTTCGAAGCTGCCGAGAGCGATGAAATCCCACGCAGATCGAAATTGTTGTCGCGACTCTTCGCACGACATTCAGTACATTCCAAGTTTCGGAGATCCACACGCTCAGCAAATCGAAAAAGTCGCAAAATGTCTCAACGTTCTGACAGTAACACGGACAGAAATTGGAAGCAAAGTTCTCCTCAAAAAATCGCACCAATTTCTGAATCTGATAATGTGTCTTGCAATTATTCTCGGTTGTGTGAGATTAATGTGAGACACTTGGAAGGAGAGAGTGATGAAAAATATAAAGATCGCGAAGGGCCTGCGGATGCCAGTAATTACCCTGAGAGAATAATGGGATGTATTTGTACACCTGATGAAGAATCATCGAGCAGCGGAATTCATTCTTCAGACATTGATAGTTCTGATTCCACTGAGGAATCAGATATTTTTAATTTGCGGGAAGGAACGTTCAAAATTGAAAATTTTCAAAGATTTTCTTCCATCCCTGGAAAGATGAACTTTCCCTTGTCTGAAAATAAGGATTCTGATCAGCAGACGATGTATGAGATGACGAAAGAGATCGGAAGGAATGAAAATGCACCTAAAGAAAATTACCAATATTCTGCGCAAACCGACGATAAAAAAGAACGCCCTCTGTTAGACATTATTATCCCCAGTGTAGATCAGAAACAACCTGCATATTTAAATAACAATGTTGGAAGAAATATACAAGAACACTCTTTTGGATTTAATAAACCTAATAATACTGAAAATCTTCCAAATCCTGAACGCGCCAGCTTCCCAAATTTTCTGAATAATAGAGACAATCTATCATCGGATGATCTTCAAAAGATGCAACAACCAAACGCTGAAAATTATCAACAAAGGTTCGAACAAAACGTCGAAAGTGCTGCAATAGTAAACTTCTTTGAATTTCCGGATTATATGGAATGTCAAGTGCATAAGCGACCAGAAGTATGTGACATGCTTCTTGATCCCACTGTAGAAAAGCCTACAAATTTGATCCCTAGGGTTCAGAGAAAACCCAATGTGTTCTGTCTTAGATTAGACGATAATTATAAACAAGCAGCAATTAAAATGTTTCTTTATATATTGGATTGCGAGGAATTCATTACGACTTCAGTGCAAGGGTTTGTCCATAGTTCACGACCACCTATTAAAGTTAATTTTCCGTTCTTTGAAGGTATGTTTCATATTTTCTTATTATACTATTTTTAAATGAATATTTTATTTCTTTTACTGAGATTTTTAAATTAATTTTTCCCATAAGATCAGCAACTGGTTGCTGCTTTACATTATAGTGTTGACATGTTTAACGTATTATACACACACTTTTCTAATGATTATCATTAAATACATAATAGAAGAAAGAAAATAAATTATAATTTTCTGAGTTCTTACGATAGTCATGCGACCAGTTACGAAAAGTACTTCTTTCTCGTCATTACATCAAGACGGGTGTACGGTCGGGGTGGGTCGGGGAGGTTAAACATCTCCTCCCCTAAAATTTCCTGAGCCTGTGGAGGTCTGAGGTTGTTTTTTAATTTTTTTATATACAGACAAATGGGAGCTTCACGTTTACTACATCCCCTTCCCCGAAAGAAAATCATGGTTTGCCCTTCGCGGTCTGGAAAAATATCAAAACTTCGTAAAACCTTCAAGAATGATCTTTTCATTCACAGAGGAAAAAAGAACAAATGGTACCCCATGGGTCCATAAATAAGCAGGAATTTGTTTGTGTTTGTTAATAGTCTATGTCATAAATTTCCGTGCATAATTACAGTGACCGACCTTTTTGTCTTCTCTCTGTAAGATGAATCTATTTTGAAGCTTTTTCTTTGAGTTTTGATGTCTTGTATCAGTGGATAGAAGTTATGTAAATTTATGTGAGTTGAAACATGATACAATCACTTACTGGATATTTCTGATGACCTTATGCATGAAATAATGTAATTTAATTATTTTATATTAATTAGTAACTACACTGTAATGAATTACACGTACACGTACGCGTACAAACTGAAAATCATTTAGTACTTTCTTTCAGTGATAACATATCTCTTGGTTTTCAATTTAAATTCTTCTAATTTTAATGGGACCAAGAGCAACTTAACAGATGTGTATCCTACAAAATGCTTTCAATATCTGACATTCCTTTTGAGTGACAAATATTATCAAAAATATTACGATAAATTCTTGACTATTTATGATCACAATTTTGTAAAGCAATACGCATACGAACGCTTACATGGAGATCTCATGAAGGTATGTTATGAAATATCTTTGAAAAGCCAAAATAAAATGTGCATATTGCCAGTGCATTGATATAATTAGTCTCTCAGTAGAAATTAGTGAAATGTATTATCACAGATGAGCATCTAAAGTGATTTACTATTAAGATAATTCTAAAAATATTCGACTCTGAACAAAAAGTGTATTTTGCTTGCAATAATGAGGTTCTACCAGCAGAAGAGATTTTAAAGAAGTAAATGCAAAACTAATATTGACTGTCCGCATGTAAGTCTAATCGAAAGAACTGTTTGTGCTAATAAGAAAATGCCAAGTAGTCTTTAACTAATTGAACTTCGTTGATAAATGTACTGTACATCCGTGTTTCCAGGGAAATCAACTGCTTTGGTCATTAGCCCCGTAAGTGTTGTGAATGTTTTATCACGGGAGATAACACTTATGTCCTTCCTTATTTTCTGAGCCAGTCTCTTAATAAATTGCGTACATTCGTTCCTTATCAACAAAACTTTTGTCTCAATAATTAACGTTTCTCGACAAAGAAAGAACAGCATTCTTAATATATTTATTTGAATACAACCTCTGCAAGGAACAGGGATTGCATTCTCCATAAATAATTGTTTATAGAAAAAGTGAACAGTGAAAATCTTATAGAATTACACCAATAATATCACAAATCATACCATTGCCTATAGCTGCCGTCAGAATTTTGGACACTGATTTGATTTCATCAATAAAAAATATAACCTGTATGTGACGTCTGGGGGAGAAGTACAATCCGAGTCAATCCAGTGTTCTTGAGCTCTAGCACCTTTTCCCCACTCTTTTACTACATGGACGTGGATGACGAATAAAAGAAACAAGGAAGCGATTGACTGATTGATTGATTTATGTTTCCGTCCGTGTCGACTGTTACGGCCATTATTCCCGTTAGTGTAGAGAATGTTTTAACCCGGGAGGTGGAGGTGTTCCTCACTGGGCCGGGAGCGGTGGCTCAGTGCATCAACTGATGTCACTGCAGTGCCTCTGATCGGGAGATCCTAAGGTTCGAATTCGGACAGCGGCAGGATTTTCGACATTAGCTTTTCAGCTAGGTCGAATCCAGTCGCTGTCTGGAGGAGAATACTAGCGGCCGGCTGCTCTGATCGGTAGTTTTCCGTGGTTTCTCCGATCAACACCAGGCGAATGCCGGAGCAGTACCCTAACAAACAAGCCACGGCCCGCGCGCGATCTTTTCTTGCTCTTCCTTGTCCCATCCTCACCCCTTACACAGACACACTTACACTATCATGTCCTACACATTGCGGGAGACCGGTCGGGGGACTTAGAACTTGTCCCGGATGGGACGGTGCCCTGCTGGTGGAAGATACCTGATTGGGGAAAACCCCGCCGATCGGCGCCGGATCTCGCCATCCAGAGGGAGAAGATCGCCGCCACCTCCCGTTGAAAAAAACATGCACTACAGTGACGTGACAAATGGCCTCAGCAGTTGACGCGCCCGGAATCAATAACAATCGGCGATGGTGTAACGGTTAGCGTATCGGACTGTTATACCCAAGTTTGCGGGTTCGAACTCGATCGAAGCCGTGGATTTTTAAGGGCGAAAAAATCCTTCGTACGCCTTCCTTCGGAGGGGAAGTAAAGTCGGCTGTCCCATGTTAGTAGATTTACTGCATGTAAAAGATCCTCAAGTCTAAATGACGCCTCTGAGCTAAATTCAAATCGCCTGTTTCGTCGCCCAAGTAATACCTTCTTTCTCCCATGGTTGGTGAAAGGAGCGTAGCGGAATTTACGTCGGTAAAGCTAGCACCCCCAATTTCGAAAAACTGAAAAATTTTTGCGCCATAATTTTGGGCTAATTTTGGGCTAATTTCAGCCCCCATTCAAAAATTTTGGGCTACCTCCCAATACCCCGAAATTAAAATTTCAAAATGAGGCTGGTAAAGCTAGCACCCCCACTTCCTCAAAATTCAAAACTTTTTGTACGGTCGAAACAAGTGAATTTTGGGCTCCTGAGCGCCACTTTTTGAAATTCCAAAACTCACCCCTAAATAAGAAAACCAAAAACCAAAACCACCCCAAATTCTCAAAACTCAAAAATTCTTGCGCCATACTTTTGGGCTAATTTTGGGCTCTTCAGGGATACCAAAAAAATTATTTTTTGTACCTCACTACCCCCCAAAATGAAGGTTTCAAAATAAGGGTTGGTAAAGCTAGCACCCCCACTTCCAAAAAATTCAAATTTTTTTGTACGGTCTGAATCAGTGAATTTTGGGCTCCCGTGCGCCACTTTTCGAAATTCCAAAACTCACCCCTAAATAAGAAAACCAAAAACCAAAACCACCTCAAATTCTCAAAACTCAAAAATTCTTGCACCATAGTTTTGGGCTAATTTTGGGCTCTTCAGGGATACCAAAAACATTATTTTTTGTACCTCACTACCCCCCAAAATGAAGGTTTCAAAATAAGGGTTGGTAAAGCTAGCACCCCCACTTCCAAAAAATTCAAATTTTTTTGTACGGTCTGAATCAGTGAATTTTGGGCTCCCGTGCGCCACTTTTCGAAATTCCAAAACTCACCCCTAAATAAGAAAACCAAAAACCAAAACCACCTCAAATTCTCAGAACTCAAAAATTCTTGCACCATAGGTTTGGGGCTAATTTTGGGCTCTTCAGGGATACCAAAAACATTATTTTTTGTACCCCACTACACCCCGAAATGAAGGTTTCAAAATAAGGGTTGGTAAAGCTAGCACCCCCACTTCCAAAAAATTCAAATTTTTTTGTACGGTCGAAATCAGTGAATTTTGGGCTCCCGTGCGCCACTTTTCGAAATTCCAAAACTCACCCCTAAATAAGAAAACCAAAAACCAAAACCACCCCAAATTCTCAAAACTCAAAAATTCTTGCGCCATAATTTTAGGGTAATTTTGGGCTCTTCATTACCACCAAAAACATTATTTTTGATACCCTAAAACCTCCCAATTTAAGATTACAAAATAGGGGGAGGTTAAGTTACTACCCCGACTTACTCAAAATTCAAACTTTTTTGCGTGATCTAAACAATTGAATTCTGGTTTTTCTATGGGCCGCTACTCAAATTTTTGAAACTCATCCCTAACTACGAGAGAGAGAGAAATGAGAACCACCCGAATATTTCAT
The DNA here is from genome assembly GCA_011170035.1 of Teleogryllus occipitalis. NCBI lineage: Eukaryota > Metazoa > Arthropoda > Insecta > Orthoptera > Gryllidae > Teleogryllus > Teleogryllus occipitalis. The sequence goes on from BLKR01004135.1 coordinate 116,048, forward strand.
AACTAAAAAAATCATGCGCCATAATTTGGAGTCTTTAATGACACCGAAATCAATTTTGTTCACCTACATTACGAGTACAAACACCCAAATTCAACTTGGAAAAAAAGGGGATTGAAAAGCTCCACATGCTCAGAACTAGAAGATCAGAAGAAATCACACACACACACACGATATTACGGTTCAAAGAAATTAGAGCCACAATTCCATCCATTATAAGCAATTGCAAAATTTTAGTTAATGAAAGATTTAATATAGATAATTTATCACATATTTTTCATTTCTTTAATATTTAAATTGTTATAAAACCTAAACTACAAGACATTCTCTTCCAGGAATCGAATAATCTCTAAATTACATACACGTAAGTTCCACAAACTCCAAAACGTGCATACGATATTACAAACTTTCGAGCACTCTTCCATTGTTCAGAAATAAACACAAAAATAATAAACGTATACGAACAAGACATTTTTTGACAATTGTCCACATAATTCTAAATCACACGCGTTACTCAAATAATTTTGGGCTAGTACAGTATTGATTAAAAAAATTAAAATTAATAAAAATAATCCCACAATTTACCAAATCTTTTTTCTTATTTTGTAATAAAACCTAAATTACACGACGTTCTATTCCAGTAATCAAATATATTCTAAAACACTTACAATGGAGTTTGAAAATGCTCAAAAATAATTTTGGGCTTCTCTCCTTTTCTTCCCAAAAACTCTATGATTCTCGTGCCTACGATATTTCGACCTTATGAGTTATTTCACATTACCTAGTAATAAACTGATAAATAATTAACGTATACGAACAAGACATTTTTTCACAATTGTCTGCATAATGGTTAATGAAACGAGACACACAAATAAATTTGCGCTAGGGTAGTAGGTATTAAAAAAATTATAAACTCATAAAAGTTATCCCAAACTCTTTCCATTCACCATTCCTACAATGTTATAAAACCTAAACTACACGACATTCTCCTGCAGTAATTAAATATTGTCTAAAACACATACGAGAGAGTTAGACCATGTTCGAAAATAATTTTGGGCTTCTCTACTTTACATCCAAAAAATCGAAATCTCGTGTCTACGATATTTCAAGTTTTTTCACATTACACACTAATAAACAGAAAAATAATGAACGTATTCGAACAAGACATTTTTCCACAATTGTCTGCATAATGGTTAATGAAACGAGACACTGAAATAATTTTGGGCTAGTCTAGTACGTATTAAAATAATTAGAAATTATTAAATTTAGCCCAAACATATTCCGATCACTTTTTTTAAATTGTTATAAAACCTAAACTACACAACATTCTCTTCCAGTAATTAAATATTGTCTAATACACATACAAGGGAGATTGACAATGTTGAAAAATAATTTTGGGCTTCACTCCTTTCTTTCCAAAAAATCTATAAATCTCGTGTCTACGATATTTCGACCCTATGAGTTATTTCACTTAACCCAGTAATAAACTGAAAAATAACGAACGTATTCAAACAAGACATTTTTACACAATTGTCCACAAAACGATTAATGAACCGAGATACTCAAATAATTTTGGTCTATTCTAGTTTGTATTGAAAAAATTATAAACTAATAAATGTTAGCCCAAACTCTTTCCGTTCAATATTTTTTACATTGATATAAGACCTAAACTACACGACATTCGCTTCCAGTAATTGAATATTGCCTAAAACACATGCAAGGGAGATTGACAATGTTCAAAAATAATTTTGGGCTTCTCTCTTTTCTTTCCAAAAAATTGATAGTTCTCGTGCCTACGATATTTCGATCTTATGAGTTATTTCACATAACCCATTATAAACTGAAAAATAATGAACGTATACAAACAAGACATTTTTCCACAATTGTCCACATAACGATTTAATAAACCGAGATACTCAAATAATTTTGGGCTAGTCTAGTACGTATTCAAAAAATTATAAACTAATAAATGTTAGCCCAAACTCTTTCCGTTCAATATTTTTTACATTGTTATAAAACCTAAACTACAAGACATTCTCTTCCAGTAATTAAATATTGTCTAATACACATACAAGGAAGATTGACAATGTTGAAAAATAATTTTGGGCTTCTCTCCTTTCTTTCCAAAAAATCTATAAATTTCGAGTCTACGATATTTCGACCCTATGAGTTATTTCACATAACCCAGTAATAAACTGAAAAATAACGAACGTATTCAAACAAGACATTTTTAGACAATTGTTTGCATAATGGTTAATGAAACGAGACACTCAAATAATTTTGGGCTAGTCTAGTACGTATTCAAAAAATTATAAACTAATAAAAGTTATGCCAAACTTTTTCCGATCACTTTTTTTTACATTGTTATAAAACCTAAACTACAAGACATTCTCTTCCAGTAATTAAATATTGTCT